>JAQQSZ010011953.1:0-12124 GCA_028646595.1 Phalanger gymnotis | reverse complement strand
GGACTGGGCTTAAATCTTCAGCAGGCTCTTCACTCCTGCTCTGATCAGCCACTGAATTCCTCCTACCAGGTGGGCCTGGGGCCAGAAGCAACTGCAGCTGAATTTCTAAAGCTGCCCGCCTCCGTTGCCTCAGGGGTGGTAGTTGAACCGCAAACTCCATCTTGTCCCACAGCTTTTCCCACTAACCTTCTGTGTAGTCTTTGCTGTTTGTGGGTTGTGAGGTCTGGTACATGCCACAGCTCAGTAATTCAGCATGCTAGGGCACTCTCGGCTCCACTCCTGGTCTCGTCGGTCTGTGGTCTGCCGCGCGCTGGGCTCTGCTTGGCTCAGCTCCGCTCCCCCAGCTGGGAGCTGGGAGTTCCGTGAGGGACAGACCTTACCCCGAGACCCTCCAGGCTGTCCTGGGCTGGAGCCCTGCTTCCCTCTGCTACTTTGTGGGTTCTGCAGTTCTAGAATTGGTTCAGAGCCATTTTTTATAGGTTTTTGGAGGGACTTGGTGGGGAGCTCACGCCAGTTACTGCTTTCCAGTCGCCATCTTGGCTCCGCCACCCCTCCTTTCGATCTCTTAATGTGCAAGCTGCTAGATTCAGCTTCATTTTTTTAAAAAAATACTTGCTTAAAAATTCTCACTAACAAAAAAGCCAGTCTTTGGGAGGTGCCATTCTTTAGATTTTTTTCTTTTTCTTCTTTCTTTCCTTTTTATTTAAAGGACTGAAGAACTGGAGATGCAATTCCAAGTCTGATTGTTTGAGTAACTGAATGACTTAGGCAAATTACCTTCCCTCTTTTCAGTGTTTCCATATGTAAAACAGGAGATGAGACAGCTTTTACTTACATACCTTTTTGGGGATGTGAGAGATGAGATTTGTAAAAAGCCTCAAATTCCTCAGAAGAAGGTCTAGGTAAGGTGATAAGCTTCTGTATTTCAACGAAGCTCTGATTTTATCTAGGTGGATATTTCTTCCCTTGATATAGATTGCAGTTCATCCATGCTGCCTTGTCCTGTGCCCTTCTTACCCACATCTGCTCCCAAATCCTTTATAAGTGATCTAGTCAGCATGCTTGAGGTCTTTCCTCAAGTCTTTTAATTTCTTGCAAGAATCACAATGTTTGTAGGCACCTTAAAATTTATATTATTCTTATCACCCTCAGTCTCCATTCCTGTAACTCAGTGGCAGTCATTGTGGACACGGAAGAGAATGAAACAAAAATGAGAGCCGTTTTGTATATTTGTCTCTTCCAAGGCAATTGTGCCACCAATACTTTCACTACATGGAGATCAGCCTAATGAACCTTTCGGTACTGAACAGCCTCAGTCTCTAGGCAGGACCACACTTGAAATCTTTCTTGCTAGGGTTACTCTGCTGGCCTTTCAGAATCCAGAGTCATCACTACACCAAGCTGAGACATCAGGAGAAGGTCTTTGTTGGTACTTCTGTTGATATACATATTTGAAAGATAATGGGGAGAAAATGCCTATCAGCTTATGCACTGGTAATTGGTACTTTCCTCCAATTCCCTTCTTAGGTATAGCTACTTCCAGCATGCTTTTGTGGTTAAGGGGAGGAACTCCTTTGGAATTTCAAATCTCTGTGTGACTTTGGCCAAATTCCACTTTGGGGTCTGCAGGGTTGGTTGTAGCTTTGTTGCTACTCATGCTAGATGCCATGTAGTGAAACCATGAATGTTTTCATAAAGAAATCAAATTTAGCTCCTTTTAAGTTGAACTTAAGTTTTTAGTGCCTGATTATGCTTTTCCTTGTAGTCTCATGTTAAACACAATTATAAAACAATCTATTTCCACAGGACATGTGAAAACACTAAGTGGACACATTGCTTAAATTGCAGTTTCCCTTATCACCCCTTCTTCTTAGTCTGAGATGTAAAGAAAATCAGTGATTGGAGTTTCCTAAAATAAAAGTGAATCACCTACAACATTTTAAAGAAAGAAATCCCCTGTCAACACTTATTTCCACAGAGGTTGCTAAATAAAACACAGAAAATTGTGATTAAATTTTTATATATGCACACGGTCTTGACTGATCTGTACCTTGAGACAGAGAAGCTCAGAGTCGGAAGAAACTCCCATGGTACTCTAGTTGAATCTGTACCCAAACAGCAATCTTTCCCATCTCCAAAAAGTCATCATCCAATGTTTTCTCAAAGACCTCTCTTTTGGAAATTCACTGTTTCCCTAGTGACCTAATTCCATATTCCTATAGCTCTATTAAGAAGAATTTTCCTAATATCGAACCTAAATTACCTCTACAAATTCCACACATTCCTTTAGTTTTGCCCTCTGGGGCCAAACAGAATGTGTCTAATGCTGCGTATTTTCCATAAAACAGTTCTTGAAAGACTCGAAGATAGCTGTAACATCTTTCCTATAGTCCTTCGAAGCTGAAGACTCCCATTTCCTTCTGCTGACCCTTGAATAGCATAGTTCTGAGTGCTCTTGCCATCTGGTTGTTCACCTTTGCATATGCTATAGTGTGTCAGTAACCTGCCTAAAATGTGGAGCGTGGAATTGAACACAGTATCCCAGATATGGTCTAAATACACTTAGACCATGACTGTTGTGGGTAAAGCTTACCTAGACAGCTAGGGGTCTCAGTGTATAGAGTGCTAGGTCTGGACTCAGGGTGGTCTGGGTTCATCTTTGACCTCAGATACTTCCTCCTTCAGCTTTAATTTCCTTATCTGTAAAATGGGGATGATAATAGCACCTGCTTCTCAGGGTTCTATGAGGATAAAATCAGATGATATTTGTCAAATACCTTACAAACCGTAAAGCTGTAAACAAGTGTTTAACTATTAGTTATTGTTCTGGACGTTATGCATCTCTTAGTGCAGCCTCATTAACTTTCTTGACATTCATGCTTGATTTATTGAACATGCAGATCATTTTCATCCTGATTTTTGCCTAGTTATTCTCCCCAACTTATATTTGGACAGTTGATTTTTTTTAAGTCTCATTTATCTGTACTAAATTTTGCTTAGATTATTTAGGCAAATACATAGTACATTGCTTCTTTTTCCTTCCCAAGAAAAGTATCTTCTCTGAATATTCCCTTTATTCAGGCTATGAAAAATGAATTTAATTTAAGAAGTATTTACCCAGTACCTATCATATGCTCAACATTTTGTTAGATATTGGTAGTGGCTACAGAACAAGGAAGCTCATGATCCTGGAAGAAAATGTATGCAAACAAAACAATGCCTTGCAATCTTTTTCTTCTCCAATGTGCTGAACTAAATATAACAAAATACTACAATGTTTGGTGCAGGCCATAATAAAAGCTGGCATTTAAATGGTGCTTTTTATCTTGGAAAGTGCTTTGCATATATTAGCTCATTTGAGCCTCACAACGACTAGGTGGGTAGGGACTTCTGGCATTCTCATCCCCATTTTATAAATGAGGAAACTAAAGTTCATAAAGCTTAAGGGACTTGCCCATGCTCACATAGCCACTTGTTAAGTATTGGAGGCAAGAGCTGACTGCTTCTTCCTGACTCCATGTCTAGCACTCTGCCCCTTCTGTGTTCATGCTAATCAGCAAAGGAGAGGAAATCATTATTGGTGTGCACCCACCAGACCCTTACACTGCACTTTGCTTGAAAGTCATCCATAAATTTTTGGTGTAAAATACTTATTCATGTACATGACATGCCCCTTTCTTAGTATTTAAATAGGATAAAAAATTGAGTCAAATCTAAACTTGGTATCTCCCCCCTGGCATTTAGGATGAGAGTAAGTGAATATTTGGTAAATTTATTTCTGGATCAAAGTGGCTTGCATTTATCTAAGATTAGGGGGGACTTGAAATGAACCTTCAAAAATGAATAGGGTCTGGGTAGGTGGAGAGGAGTGGGGAGAATGTGTAATGCCATTTTCATGTAATGTTACAGAGAAGCTTGAGGCATTCCCTCTCCCCTTGCAATTACTTCATCTATTTTCCCTGCCTCATTCTCTCACCCGCCATTATAAGTTCTGAAAATTGACAAGCGCTTTAGGCATTTCTACCTATAACTGTTCTGAGAACTGGTAGTATTTTTAGGCCTTTTTCTATCCTCATTCAAGTCTATACTGGTGTTTTTTATATCTTGCTTCTGATCTGGTTTTTCTCTGTAGGCATACACACTGCATCGGTTACGTTTGATATTCTGCCATTTCTTTGTATCTCAAACAGCTCCCTGGAGCCGGAGATACTTTCAATTAGGGATTTGAACGTCAGCTTTTAGAATTTTGTGTCTTTATCTCGGGATCACTGTGACTTCTGCTTACTTTAATTTTGTCCAAAGGTAGCCCAGCTGCATTGTTAAAATATTGTAAAATACGTCTGATCCAGGTTGGAGAATTGCTCTTGGTTAGTGATGCTGGTGGCTCAGTGTCAAAGGGGAACTGAAGAACAACTTCTTTCTCCTCTTATGTTTCCCCTGGGATCTGAGAACCCAATTAAAACGAGCCATTTTGAAATCTACAGAACTTTTCAGGCAGACATAGATAGCTCTTACTTGGCTACCTCACACTTTCTCCTTCCTCCTTTAAGAGTCTTAAACTGTCACGGAAACTCTTCTTAGGTCTCTATAGTGAAAAACTTTATTGGATTCTCTACTCCTAGGTGACAAGCTCCTTATATTTTTTGACAGAAACATCTTGTATTATCCACAGCTCTAACCTGATGATAGTTACTCTTTTTTCTCTAAGATAAGTTATCTTCAACAGAGAAATCAAAAAATTCCAATTTCTGACATTTTATTGTTACCCCAGAAAATTTTCCATAGAATTCTCAATTTAGTTATGTAAATTTTAATAAATAATATCTGAATTCTCCATGGATACATGTCCTAACCCCTTTTAGTGGGCTCTTGTTGTAAAAGCAATTTAGTAATTTTGTGCATTTAGTAAATTAATAGTAGTCTTGATGAAATGCATATTAAAAGATAAATTCCATTTGTTTATATCATGCAGTCCTTTATTTCCTAATATATGTTTAAAATTTACTTTAATGAATTATTTCCTGGTACAATCCTCTTTTTTCCCCATCCATCAAAAAAGTGAGTCAAGCTGTGATTTTTAAACCTATCATTAAAAAGAACTTAATTCTAGGAAATGATGGATTCAGTTGCCTAAAGCATAGTTTTGAAAATCATTAAAAGCTTTGCCTTGGAGTATTGGACCCAAGTTACTGAACTCCTGTGTGATCTCCTTTCATTTTGTTTCTGAGCTGGAAGCTAGATGGGCTCAGTGATCAAATATATCTTCGTTGGCTTAAAATCTGGTTCATTGACTCTCTTCTGATCTTATGCCATAATCTCCTTCCAAGTAAATTTGATGAGCAACTAAATTAACTCTGAAAATCTTGGCATCCTTCTTTTGGGACTAGCAGGGGGTAGAGGGCATCCTGGAGGGGACAAGAATGGTTTTGGAACAAGGAATTGAGTGGTACCTGTATGTTTAAAAGTCCTCCACACAGAACAGCAATATGGAACAGCACAAGGTAATTTTCAGCTTAAAGGAAAGTAGTCAGCCTATGTGCTTTTGAAATTGGAGCAAAATGGTTATCTGTGCATATATTTAAATCTATGCATTTTCAAAATATGAAACTACGATGTAACCTCAACCAATGAGGGAGAGGGGATAAACTCCCGAAAGCTATATGCTTGCATTAAATAAATTATTGCAAATGGCCGATCCATCAAAATAATAGACCTATTAAATGGATGGAATTTTAGGAGTAGGGCTAAGCCTTTGACAACTCTTTATTATGTAGAGAATTTTGAAATACAGTTATTTACAGAGCCTACTATGCTGTGTTATATACAGCAAACTAGTTCAAGGAAACACAATGAAATATTACACATTTAATTTACTGCTTGTCAGGGCAATGGTTTTTTTTCCCCCAGCTTTCTCTGTTTCTTGGGCCTTGCCTGATTAGCTTTAGGTCTCTACTAAGTCTGAGGGATAGTTACTTCATTAGCACTTCACTTAATCACTTAAATTCCTTTACTTCTGTTGTTAAGTAGATTGTTTTAGATCCTTATATTTTTTTAAAAAGTGTGTCTTTGAACTTATGTCAAGGAAAGAAGAATGAGTAAGTAAATGCAAAGCAAAGCTAACTCGCCAGTATAGGAATATGATGAGTTCAGGGGTCACTCCACTGACCACTGCAACATATGATAAGCAATCAATCACAAAGCTTTTCTTAAGCACTTACCTCTTGTCCCGCACTGTGATAGACACTGGGAATACAAAGACATAAAGAAAATCTTCCCTGTCCTCAAGGAGTTTATATTTTATAAGGGGGAGAGAACATACACACTTTAAAGGATATTTAAAATAAGTATAAGATAATTTACATAGGGAGACTTAGTGTCAGGGGAGATTAGGTAAGAACTCACGTTTTGTTGTTTCATCGTTTCATGACCCCATTTAAGGTTTTCTTGGCAAAGGTACTGGATGGAGTGCATTGCCATTTCCTTCTCCAGCTCATTTTACGGATGAGGAACTGAGGCAAACAAGGTTAAGTGATTTGCCCAGGGTCACACAAGTGTCTGAGGTTGGATTTGAACTGGGGTCCTCCTGAGCCCAGACTCTATCTACTGTGTCACCTAACTCCCCAAGACCTCACATCAGAGGCAGTATTTGAACTGAGCTTAGGGATCTTTGGAGGGAGGTAAGGGAGGAAGAGGTACCAGGCACTGGGATCACCAGGGAGGTTAGCAGCCATGACGTGTTGGGTGTTAGGAATAGCCAGAAGGTTGATGCAATTAGGAAATTTGAAGTGGTCAGACCTTTTTCTTGTGTCAGTAACCAAAAATATGTTATTAAAATAAATTTAGCAAGCCAGATAAAGCATTGGCACTGTGTTAAGTGATAAGTATACAAACAAAAGCAAACAAGAAAGTCCCTCTTCTTTAGGAATTTATGAGGGAAGGCAATGGATGGGGAGCTTCTAAATAGGATTGGGGGAGGAGAAATTAGGAGAAGTGAGCCTAGGCTGAGTGAGGGAGGACAACAGTGACTGAAGTCCTTCCTGAAATGGTGGTCCTGGGGAGGGAGTCACCAGTGAAGAGACTGATATTAAAATGCTAGCTTACTTTCTCTTTACAAGATTCAGGAATGACTCCATGGCCCCATGTAATTTGGTTAAAAAACAAACTGCAAACTTGCTTTATTAAAGCCAATTCCCTTTCAGTGGGGAAATTTGTTATGTTGTTCTCTCAGAATCCTTGGACCAGAGAAATGTTTTTATATTTGAAAGATAGTTTGTGATTGCCTGTTAATTTCTTCTTTGTGGGATTATAAACAGAGGCAAATCCTATGAGTGGCAGTTCTATGTAGCTGTAAAACCTTCTCTAGTTTTTGAAACACCTGATATTCTTATATCTCCTGAACCTAATTTCTTAAAAATGCCAAATTTCTTCACCAATTAGTCAACATTTATTAAACCACTATATAGTACTACTACTATATGCCAGGCAGGGTGCTAAGCACCTGATTCTCTGGTTTGGGGAATGAAGGCTCCCAGTTTCTTATATCATTTCAGCTAAACATTAGCAAATCTAAGGATGTGATTACATTTTGGTTTCTCTTTTTTAATTCAGATTGGAGTTCATGCTCGTTTCCACAGATGTGTTTTTAGGAAGGTGCATTTTTTTAAAAAAAAAATTGTTTGTTTTTTGATAATAGCCTGTCCTGTTCATTTAGATTTGATGACCCTGGTTCTTCCTTCATGTTGTGAATAATAACAGCTGATATCTATATAGTATGGCTTTAGGATTTGCAAAGCATTTTATATACATTTGCTCTTCATAATGCTATGAAATAATTATTAACCTCATTTGTAAATTGAGGCTCAGAGACGTTAAGTGATCTATCTACCCGTATGTACCTACCCATGGTTATTTAGCTAATAAGGATTAGAGGCAGAATTTGAACCAACCCCTCTCCTGACTTCAAGGGCAGCCCTCATTCTGCCACTCCACACTATTTCTAACTTCTGTCAGAGAGCGGATAGATGGGCCAACCAGTTCAGTGCTTCCCCTGAAGCTGTATAGTCTCTTGATGCCCACATTTCTACAGGAGTAGAATCAATGTTCAGATGAGAGGACTCTGTCCTCCTTTCCAGGTCACAGGCCCCAAGAGATCTCAGTTTTTGGTTGTGACTATTTTTGTACAAAGTTCCCAAACGGTCACCATCCAAACTACCATTTCTCAGAACTCCATCTCCATATGCTTTCAGGAGTGCCTACCCTTTCTGGGGCTTAAAACCAAAGTATAGCTGGCCCAAGCCTTAGTCAGTGGTAGTGCAGTGGAAACGGCCCTGGGGTAGGTCTAAAGAACTCTAGGTTCCACTCTTTGTTTTAACACCCACTGTCTGCATAGCTTCAGGAGAGTCAGTTCACTTCTTGAGTCTCAGTTGTCACATCTATAAAAAGGGGGAAATGTTATTTCAGTAACTATCTCACGGGGTTACTGGATCAGAAGAGATAATAAATGTAAGGAACTTTATTAGACGAAAGAGTTCTATCTAAAATCAGCTGTTATAATGACTACTCTCAGGCTCTCAGACTCTTCTTGACTGGATGGGCAAAAGAGAATAATAGTAGTAGTACTGAGGAGGAGGATGATGATGATGATGAAGAAGAACAATTCTATAGCATTTTAAGCTTGCCAAAGCACTTTGCATAACATGATACAACAACGCTGTGAGATAGGTGCTATTAACACCCCCATTTTGCAGATAAGGAAATTGAGGCTTAGACATTGTGACTTGCCCAGGATCACACACCTATTGTATCAGGCAAGATCTGAATCCAGGACATCTTATCTCCAGATCCAGAATTTTATTTACTTTGCTTCATAGATGAATTCATCAATGAATAGCATATGCATATAAAAAATCACTAATGAAACAACCACCTGGTATTATACATTATTTTAAAATAACTTTGTTTTAATTAATATTGTGTAGTGGTGAGAGAGCTGATCTTGAAGCCAGGACGTCTTGAGTTCGAGGGCCCACATACTGGCTACGTGCCTTTGAAAAAGTCACACAGCTTCTTAGTACTCTAAGGCAACTCTTTTTAAGTTGTGGAGAAATTGGTGATCTGTATTGGTTGAGGGTATTTCCTCACTTGGGAGTGTCCTATACCAATGAAATCTCAAGTCCATTTCCTATGCCTATATTACTTTCTTTTTTAAAAATAAATAGTTTTTCCTAATCACATTCTATATTACTTTCAAGAAATGGGTTCAAAATACAAACCGCACAGACAATAGTTCAAGTGAAAAAGCTATCAGGGTTTTGGGAGACTACGAATATGAGTCAGTAGTGGGATATGGCAACTTAAAATTTTAATGCAATTGTCAGCTGAATTAACAAGAATGTCGCGTTCATCTATTTACCTATCTTGGGTTTCAACTCTTTGCTGAAACTCTTTATTCTAGCCTTTCTAAGTGGTAGATCTTTGTCTGTGGCAGAAAAAAATAGTAAAAGTTAAGTAATTCTGCACTCTCTCTGGAATAGGACTTACCCTTTCTTTTATGTTCCTTTGGTCACCTATATAGCCAAAATTAAAAGGTCCTTATTTGTGTCTTTACCATTCGTTGGTAACTTGAGGTTAATCTGAGGTTTAGTGTCCTTGCCTTCATTTTCTATACATTTGTTTTCTTGAGTTCTGAATTGATCATTGAGTTCCTTGTGTATAAAGATTCATCTCCTTAAATGCCTCTCCCTACCCTCTTTTGCCTCATCAGAATAATTCCTGTTTACATCATAGCACCCCCTCTGGGATCCTTCCCTTAACTGGTCACTAGAACTCCCAATTTAGGGATTCTAAGAGGGTGGTTTATTATTGCTACTCTTAAGGTTCTTAATGAGTAGGAATGAGTTGTATCTCTAGCCCTTTAGTTCCTGAGGACCACCCCGGTCAGTAAGCTACCTATTAATGATCAACAACTCCGTCAACATTCCAAAAAAGAGATTTACTGAGAAGGTATAGCAAGAACATTGGGTACAAAGCATTCCACCAGACCTAACAAATACATAAGGTACCTGCAGAGAGCGAGCTTACCCTTGCACTATAAAGTGAGGCATATATGCAACAAATAACTAAGGCAGAGGGGTACCATGAAGCTCCTGCCACTGGGATTCACTTTCTCCCTTTGTTGCATCCTCATTACGTTCCCTTTATGTATGTAGCTCCCTGATTAGGACGTCACTAGTGACCTTGGGGAGAATGATACCAATAGGGACTTATGGAACCCGTCAAAATAACAACTTCCATTGTGTTTATGTGTATTTCCTTTGGCTTTCCTTTGATACTTCTCTGGCTTTCTCTTATGAACCTTCCTGTCCACTGTGGAAGCAAAAGTATCCATCTCCGAACTGGTAATCTACTACAGCTTATCTATTTGACTCCCCTATGATCTTATTACCTGTTTCCTCCTTTGGCGCTTCCTATTTTCTAAGATAGGGCGGGTAGGTGGCTAGTGGATGGAGCACTGGGCATGGAATCAGGAAAATTCATCTTCATGAGTTCGAATCCAACCTCAGACACTGGGCAAGTCACTTCACCCTCTTCACCTCAGTTTCTTCATCTGTAAAATGAGCTGGAGAAGGAAATGTCAACCCACTCCAATATTTTTGCCAAGAAAACGCCAAATGGGGTCATGAAGAGTCAGATGTGGCTTGACTTAACAAATTTTCTAAGATATCTCTGATGTTGATTAAAAAACAAAAACTTGAATGTTGGGGATTTGCATTGATGCATGTCTTTGGTGCATTCCCAGAAACTTCATCTAATCAACCTTCTGAGATCTGAGGGTGGTAGGTGATCTGCTTTTTGGATAAACACTGCATTCTATTTTAAGCTTTCATATGGAGCTAGGTCAGGAACCAGGCATACTCTTGGCCTTGTGTGTCAGGTTGCTTTTCAGTCACAGAAGGAAAGAAGGTTCAAAGGATGCCTCTGTCTCAGTCTTCTAACCTGGAACAAAAACATTATCATTACAATAGGAAAAGGATTTTGAACAAAAAGCATTGAATTATCACGTCTAACCCTCTGCTGCCCAGAAAAGGTAAAAGTAACAGACACACATACTCAAGGAGAGAGCTAACAAAGATGACACAATCCAGTTCAGGGTAAAGAATACAGTTTGATCCAGACAAACTGTCCTTCTCCCTGTGCTTCATGTTGGGGCCTGGATTTTTTTCCTCTGGCTGTTTTCCTAGCCTGGAATACAATCCCTATTCCTATCCAAATAATAGAAGGCAACAGGGTATAACGGTGCTAGGTGTCTTCAGCAAGACTTTAAATACATTAAAAATTGTTTATCATCAAAATTCTGTGGTACTGAAGAACAACAAAAACATTGAGTAGAGTAGGAATACCTTTGTTCAAATACATACCTACTAAAGTATTATATTCAGGTTTCTTTTCATTTCAAATAAATCTTTCACCTTTTTAATAAAAAATCCCCAAGAGATTAGTATTTAATAAATTTAAAGAAAACAAAGACTAGGGGTAGGATTCTTTAGTTAACAAATATACTCTGGAAAATTGTTTAGCAATTAGGTTGAAAATAGATTTAGACTCGCATCTTATATCATACACCTCAGTAAATTCTAGCTAGATGATAGACAAACATAATTAGAAAAAGATGATAGAAAATAGAATAATATGTTTATCTCCATCGCGGGGAGATGTTTTTTATTCAACAAATGGAATTATTAGGGATGAGACAGACTTTAATTTTTTTTTAAACTGTGCAACAGAAAAATTAAAAAGCAAGTTGGAAAAGTATTTATAGTAAATATAACATATAAAAGCTTAAGATCTAAGTTTCACTATCAAAATTATATATACACATATCACTTTAAAATTCACAAAGGTAATTCCCAACTTAGAGTGGATAAAATATCAAAGTATATGAACAAACAATTTTTAGAAGAGAAAAAAGGAATTACGAATCAGTTTAAAAACAAAGAGATACCACTTATATCAATTTCGAAGTACCACCATATATATATATATATATATATATATATATATATATATATATATATATATATATATATATATATATATATATATATATATATATATATATATATAT
>JAQQSZ010011952.1:0-12124 GCA_028646595.1 Phalanger gymnotis | reverse complement strand
GTATGCCATCTTGGAGTGGGGGGGAGGAAATGGGGAGAAAATTTGTAATTCAAACGCCTGTGAAAATCAATGCTGAAAACCAAACATGTCAAAAATAAATTAAAATAAAAGATAAAAAAAGAAAAGAAAACAAAGCCACACAAGGCACTCATATATTGGATGTCTATGAATCTAGAAAAATAGCCAAGATAACAATTGGTTCTCTATAAAATAACACATTGCAAACATTTGCACCACTAAGTTAAAAGGAATCTAAAATACAGAACAGTAAAAGACTCAGGAATCAAACTGAAGGTTCCATCCACAGATTGTAAAAAAGAGACAGAGAAGGTCTCCTATAGAGGTGGCTTTTGTCAAGATTTTCATGTAAATATGACTAAATATGGGTCTCTAGAGTGTGTGAAAGATTCCCAAGTATACATCAAAAAACCATGTCAATGCTGGAAAAGAACAGTTCAATTTACATCATCAAAGAGTCAAAGAATTAGAAGAGGCTTCAATGGCTATACAGCCCAGTCTATACCTTAAAATTACTCCTTTCTATAATATGCCTGAGGAGTAGGTATCCAGTATGTTCTGAAAGATTTAAAATGAGAGATCTCCCACTACTTTTAGAAGCAGTCCTTCCACTTCAGAGTGGCTGCAATTATAAGGAAGTTTTTCTTTTCTTTATAGAAAGATCAAATGTATCTCTTAGCAGCAACTGACTCTTGTTCTGTCCTATGGAGCCATAAAGAAGAAGGTTAATAACTCATCCACATAGAAATCTTTCAAATAATTCAAGTTAGATCCTCTCTTAATAATTTTATTCAGGCTAAATGACCTCAGTTATTTAACAGGTCCTGATATGGCATGGCCCTGAAACGCTTACCCATTTTGTTTATTTTTCTCTGGGACATTCCCAGCTTAACAATGCCCTTCTTAAAATTAATTTAATTGTTGTGGTATTGCTAGGGCAAAGTATAGTAGGACTAATGCTCCCATATTCCTGAAAGCTAAACTTTTCTCAATGATGTTAAAAGGTCATTAGCTTGTTGTGTCTGCTATATTAAATTAATGCTTCATATTGACCATGAAATCCACTAAGATATGACAATCTTTTTTTAGACAAATTGCCATCTGACTATGCTCCCCAATCTTATTTTTACAATTTTGATCCAAATGTGAGTTTGCCTTTATACCTACTACATTTTATCTTACTCTGTCAATGTCTTACAAAGTCAATGATCTAATATATCAATAGTTTCTGTTTGTTATTTTTTTTAATCCTAACACTGTCATACATAAAGTTAGTTATCATTCCAGCTTTCTATCCTTTGGACATTTGATAAGAATAACATCTATGCCTAAATTTAAGTCACTGATAGTAGTAATATCTTCAACTACAAGGACTCTGGTTTCTTCTGCTGGAAATAATCTTCTGCATTGACATAGAATATTTAATTAATTCCATATCTATTTAATTGAGTTATCATGTGCCCCATATCTCAACAGCTTTCCCACGAGATTAGCATGATAAATTTTATCAAATGTTTTGTTAAAATCTAGGTATGCTACATCTTCAATATTCTCCCATTTTCTAGTTTAGTAATTGCTTGATAAAGGAAATAATGCTAGTCTCTCATGACTTATTTAGGATGAAGCCATAATGGCTCTTTCTGGTTATCTCACTTCTATTTCTAGACTTTTACTAGCCATATCTTTGTATATTCAAGGAATATTATCAGAACTAGAGTTAAATTCATAGGTTTATTAATTCCACAATTTCATACTTCTTACATGTGTATGTATTTTGCTTTTGTTTTTAATTGGAATAGAATCTGCTTTTATCTAGTTCTGTAATACTTTTATTATCCACAAACTTTCAAGCATCCTTGACATTGACCCATTGGTAACATCCATCTTTTTTTTTACAATTTCCAATGACATAATTCATTTTGTCTAGGGGGCTTGAATTCATCGAAGGCAGGTTGGTTCTTTATTATTATCCATTTGATTATATTGAGTGTCAGGTTCTTATTCAGTATTTTTGTTTTAAGCTGTCTAATTCAAGGATCATTCTCCTTGACAGAGCAAACAGAAGCAAAGTAAGAATTGGACGGGTTTGCTTTTTCTCTGTTGATAGTTATCAACATTCATCAACCCCAAGTAGGATTTCTAATCCTATCACCCCCTTCTTTTTTTAATATGAAAAACAATACTGGTTTTGCTCCTTAACTTTCCTCAAAGATCTTATGCTATTTTAAGCTTTAGCAGTACATAAACAATTCTTTGTCAATCATGCCTCACTTAAAAAAATAAGTCATAATCTGTTGCCTACCCTCACATCCTTCTTCTGTACGTTACTCATTAAAATTTAAATTTGTTGATGAACTCCCTGTGCAACTATATAAGGTCTCTTCAGAAATATCCCATTCTGGCATCCTTATTGGAATGATTTATGCTTATTAACTCTGAGGTTACAGAGGACAAAGTTATTATTTGAAACAAAATTTAGCTTCCTTTTATTTAGATGCATTGGCTTATTGCTGCAGAAAATATCATCTCATGCCTAGGAATCTTAACCTAATGTAAACAGATTCCCAGGGGTCTATAGAGAGATTTCAAGGGGAAAATGAAATTGGGCAAAAAAGCACATCTTTATTTTCACCAATTTCTAAGTGAAAATTAGAATTTCCTTCAACCACATTTTTACAGCAGCATTGTGAGATGGGTTCCATTGCATCACCAGACTGTCAACAAGTCTATGATACAAGAAAGGTTAAGAATACCTGGTATAGTGACTATTGTCTGAAAACACATGTTGTATTGGAAGTGTTTATTAAAGAACTTGAAGAGTACCCCTATCCACTTCTTTAGACTTTTAGTAAATAGCAGAGAATATAAGAAGCTGGACTATTAAAGAGCAGGGGTTGCTGAAGAACTTAAGGTCATAGGATTAATCTGACCCAATGGTTTAAGAGAAATTGTTTCAATAATTATGATAGGTAATAATCAAGAAATTGAGGGTAATTTATTAAATTCTAACAGTAGGATCTGTTCTCTGTAGTATTTGTCACCTATCCCAGGTATTAGAGGGAGAAAAGATGTTAAGATTTAAAGACATCATAGCTTAAACTGGAATAATTTACAGATATACTCTTAAAATGTGAAAGCAACAGGGCCAGGCTTTTGTGCTGTTAGAAATCAACAGGAATAGGGGAAAGACAAAATAGCCTCAAGCAAAGAAAGTCCCTGGCATGGCACTACATTCATAAAACTGTAATACAGGGAGAATGGTGTCACCTTCCAAGAAGGAGAAACAAAACCAGAAAAAAAAATAAAACAAAGGATAACAAAAAATGGAAAGAAAACCAAGTAGGAACACTGACCCCCCCCCCCAATTCCTTCCCTCTGTGGTGGCCAATAACCAGAAAGATACACCTCAAGCAGAGTGTTTTCTTTCCTTACTTGCAGGCAATGTCTGGTATCATGTTCTGTGAATAAAGCAAAACAGTGAAAGGAGCCATGGCAGAGAGTATTGTAAGGCACCATCTGTTGAGAGCAATAGAAAACTGTTAAAAGAGCAGTGTTGGAAAAAGTACAGGAAAAACCAGGCAGAGAACAAAGAGCTGATGCCAACCACTGGAGTGCCACCGAGTTGTGGTAGGAGAGGCCAAGGAGAAACCATGCCTGCCAGAGTCTGCTAGTAGAAGCAACTAATGGTCCCTGTATTCAGGACTGACTGACAGTCAAAATTGGTCTTTAGTAGAGGCATATTCATTAGAAGCTGTCTGTTTATTTTCTGTTCAGTTCTGAGTTATCCTTAGATGGTTTACCTTGATCATTCAAAAACAGAATAAGCATTTCCTTCTTTTGTTTTTGGAACTATGTTTTATTCAGGGGAGTAGGTGTCAGTATATCAGTCAATCAATAAACATTTATTAAGCACTTGTCAGGCACTGAGCTAAATATTGGGAATACAAAAGGAATCAAAAGACAGAACCTTCCCTCAAGGAGCTTACAGTCTATTGGGTGAAACAATATGCAAATAGATACACAATTATCTCTTTCACATCAAGATGGTTAGGGATGCATTGCCCCCCCCCAAGTCTCACCTGCCCTCAACCCCCCCATCTGAAAAATCCATGAAGAATTTTTTGGCTCTCCCTTCTGCCCAGAGAAGATGTCTGAATTATTATGGTATTTAAAGATAAAACATGTTGATACTATAAAATACTATACATATATTTTATGCATTTCAGAGTTTCTAAACTTTTTCTGTGTCATCTGCTGGCCTTTGTGTGCTGTCTGTGGTTTCCACAAAACTCCCAAAAAATTCCCATTTAATTTCTTATGCCAACTCACCATATATCAAAACTGATGGGGAAAATGCAGATTTATACAGATTAACTGTATACAAAGCAAGCTATATGTGCCAGATAAATTGTTGTTGTCCAGTCACTTTCAGTAGTGTCTGACTCTTTACGTCCCATTTAGGGTTTTTTTTTTTTTGCAGAGACACTAGCAATTTGACATTTCCTCCTCCAGTTCGTTTTACAGAAGAGGAAACTGAGGCAAACAGGATTAAGTGACTTGCCCAGATCACAGTTAGTAAGTCGTATAAATGAGAAATCATTAACAGAGGGAAGACCTTGAAATTGAGAGAAGTTAGAGAAATCTTGCAGTGAAAGATTAGATTTTATGGGAAAATAATTTCCTCAAATTTTCTGGATGGGGACTATAACCTAGAGAAATGAGAAATTTTTCAAATTGGATCCTCAGTGTTGAGAGGGGGTCTGACACAAGAGCTACAATAAATGAAACCAATGAATTAGCAAGAAGATTTGTAGTATCATAAATAACTGCTTTTGCCATGGGGATGCTTGTCATCTGATAGGGTCTATTTGCTTTACTAACACTGAGATTTATAGTTGTCATCAGCTGCAATGACATTAAAACATTCTTTTAAACAATGATCTCATTTAAGTTTTGATGCTTAGTAAACATGATTTTAAATGCACTGAGCCTCATGTCACAGCTGTCACTTATCAATATGTTATGGTTAGAAACCATTTAGATTGCAGCTTGCTTAGAATTGAGGTTCAGTCACCTGCTAGTCAAATAGGATAGATTTTTTTTGATCCATGAATAAGCAGGTATTTTTGTAGTCTCCCAGGATAACCATGGTTCCTGGTTCCAAATAGTGCATCTCCTCAGCTTTTCTGGGGAGAAGGCTTCCCCAATTTTTTTTTCCTGTGCCATGAAAATTAGACTGTTAGTCTGCTGTGTGGAATTGATTTATTTCTACCAAAAGTTGTTTGAATTGCCCCAATTTGCAAAGTGGGCTCTTAAGAATCATGTCGACCAGTTTTTCTATGTGACTCTTAAAAGACCTTGTTCTTTTCAATTCTAAGTGTCTCTTATTTTTTCCCTAAATCCTTCTTCTTCTCCTTCAGGATTTAGCTCAAATTCTAATAGTTCTTTGACTGCATCCATGAAGATATTAAAGAATTTTGATTGAGTTTTTGTGCTCTCCGAATTCTGGCAGTCTTTACAGTTGGTATACACTGCTTACTTTCGATTAATTACAATTGCTTTACTCCTGTTAAATTTGTCTCCCCAATAAAACTGTAAAGTCCTTGAAAGCAGGAAGCAGGTCTTATAAAACCATGTATTAGCTATAGAACATAGCAAAGAATACATACAGGGTAGATGCTAAACAAATTTGAGTTGGTTATTATAACTGTACATAAGATTCATTTGGGTATAGGCAATAGGCTTGAAAAGAAGCATTTACATTGGGAATTTTTACCATAGAGTGCTAAATAATTTGCATACCTTCAGGGCTTAGAACTGAAAACTTAGTTCTAGTTTTGTTCCCTACTTTCTTAAATTCCACCCTTGGGTATGGGAAACTTGACAGTGGCAACTGCAGCCTACTTTGAAAAATGATACAGTGTTGGGGAGAGGGTGACTCCTAATGAAATATTCTCTTTGTCTGGGTGGTCATTAACACAAAAAGACAGGGGCTCTTATCCCCTGTTGTTTGCACAGACAACTGAGAAGCAGGGAAATCAGCCTGTGTGTGAAGGAAGTCCTAATTATGGACTTATTTAAAGGACATTTTCCTAAATGATTATATTTGTAAAGTAAAATCTCCCTTAAAATTGCATTTAATATATTCATGGTTCCTTTTTGTAGGGACCTACAAAATTTTTACAGTTATTAAAATTATTCTGGTATCATCACCATGAAATAACAATAATTTGCAATTATATGGCTATTAATAATTTATAAAATGCTTCCACGTGTAACCTCATTGCATCCTCACAAGAATCCAGCTAGATAGGTAAAAATAATTAGTACATCAACATTAGTAGTAACAGCAGCAACACCAACAGCAATAGCAGCAGTATGGTCGGAGGAGGAGGAGGAGGAGCAGGAGGAGCAGGAGTAGGAGCTGTAGTTGTGGTTGGAGTAGCAGTATTCTCAACTTACAAATGAGTTAACTGATGCTCAAAGAGGTTAGATTAATTGCCCTACATCAAATGACTACTAAGATACTAACTTGGGCCTCCTAACTCCATACTCAGTGTTCTTTTCACAACATAATAGGTATAATTTATGTCATAAATAAGGGTTGGAAGAGGGATAAGGATAGATATAGAAAGAGAAAAAGTGCTAGAGATGGAGATGTGAATAGAGATAGTGATAGGGAGGAGCAGACCTGTAATTTCACTGATATGGAGAAATTTCGAGTGAAGAATCTCCTTCTGACTCTCCCAAAGCTGAATTGTTTCATTCTTTGAAAGTAATAGTCTAAAAGAGTTTTCTAGAGCACTGGTAAGCCAAATGATGAACCCAAGGTCATACAATAACTATGTAAAAGTCAAAACTTGAATGTAGGTGTTTCTGGGTCTCAGGTCATCTCTATTCACTATGCCACTTTGTATTACATAAATATAGAAACTGGGACATATAGCAGTTAACTCTTTTTACTAATTGGCATGTTTTTCTTTTTTTGTGATTTTTTTTTCTGAAGTAGTTCTGGATGTTTAGAGCAGATCTTGGAGATGGAACCATTTCTCACTCTTGTAATTTCCCTAATTAAACAGAAGTTGATATGCAGCCTATATCACCTTTCCGTCATCTAGTTCACAGGTTTTTAGCCTCATAGCTGGAAAAGTTATTTTTTTTAATGTTCAGATAATTATAATTCAACACAGATGATTTTCTTTTAAAATATTTATTTTTTGTTACATTTTAATTTTGGTACTCTCTTGCTCCTTCTCTCCCTCCCTCCACACACTGCAGTATAGAAGGCCACCAGTTGACACACACAAACACACACACGTATGTGTCTGTGTGTGCATGAATAATCTTCCTTCATAGGTCCTTTGTAGTTGATTTGATTATTTATAATACTCAGAATAGTTTAATCATTCACAGTTATTCTTCAAACAATATTGTTATTACTTTATACAATGTTCTACTGGTTTTGCTCATTTAATTCTTAATTATTTTATGCAATTTTCTCCAAAAATCCATCATATCTAATTTTTCTAAAATTCTATTCATCTGCTTAACTTCTTTCTTGTTTATTTAAACTTATCTAGTTCTGAGAGGGGAAAGTTGAGGTCCCTCACTAGTACAGTTTTACTATACATTTCCTCTTTTAATTCATTTAACTTTTCCTTTAAGAATTTGGATGCTATACCATTTGGGGCATATATATTCAGTATTGATATTACTTAATTGTCTGTATCTTTTAGCAAAATGTAGTTTCTCTGCTTATCTCTTTTAACTAGATCTATTTTTGTTTTTCCCTTGTTTGAGACATGATTGCTACCCCTGCTTTTATTCCCCCTTTGAGGTGAAGCATAATAATTGATCCTGCTCCAGTCTCTTAACTTTTACTTTGCATTTTTCTGTTTCAAGTGTGATTCTCATAAGTAACATATTGTAGGATCGTGGTTGATCATTCAGTCTGCTATACACTACCACTTCATGGGTGAGTTCATTCCATTCACATTCACAATTATGATTTCAGACAGCCGCTTAATGCTACATAAAGGTGTATTAAGTGGAGGCTAAATTATTATTTATTTGGGAGTTTCTCAAGAGCAGGAATACACTGGTGTGCTGGAGGCAGCTCATACCAGCTCATAAGGGCTGATTTAAAAAGTATGAGTGTAAGCATTTTCATTTCAGAAATTGGAAAATGCTACCAACCACAGCTTGATTTAGTGATTTATTGATTGTCCAGTCTTAACACCATGATGTAGAAAATGTTAGTAATACAGATTAAGCTTAAAAGTGTATTGTCCATACGGTTTTTTTTTTCTCCTGGAAAGCTTTTTTAAAGTATATACGGGCAGAGGACTACATAGCATAAGATCTCAAGTAGATGAACCCTTCCACATTCCAAATCTATATTTCTGTCAAGATTATATGTTACATACGTGCGTATGCACACACAAACACATATGCACAAAATATATTTATGCCCTTAAATTTTATGATTCCTTCCCAAATATATCCTTTCTGAATATCAAATACACACACATAAACATACACACATAGTATGTAATACCTAATATATGCATAATATATATAATTATATATAACATATTTTGTATATACATGTGAATATATATATGTATGCCTATGCATACAGATCTAAATCTACTTCTATGCATCTAGATTGCTCAGTAGATAGAATACTGGGTCTGGAGTCAGGAATACCTGAATTCAAATTGGCCTCAGACACTTTCTAGATGTGTGACCCTGGCCAAGTCATTTAATCTTGTTTGCTTAATCCACTGAAGACAAAAATATCATTACCTGTGCCAGTGGGAAGATCAATGATATCAGGAGGGTGATGTCTTGACATGAAGGCAGATTTCTCTTCTACTACCTTCAGTTTCAATGCCTTACATCATAATTACAAGAAACCAATTTTGAGTATTGAGTGGGAAAATTCTTGGTGTACTGAAGAAGGACCATAAAAGTTGCATTTGTCAGACCTTTAGAGATACGTTTCAATTAAGGAATCTTAACATCTTAAGATATTTTTGTTAGGAAATAAATAATATTTCCTTGTATTAAGATTACTGGCTTCTTTATATATAATCAGTAACTAAAATATTATCCACAGAATGTAAAGTATTCTATAATCTTAGTTCAGGATTATTGGTAAAAAAATAAAATAGTTGAGAATTTGCATTTGATTGATGAAGTATCTCACAATATCACAACTCACATTACTTTCCTTGTATCTGTCTTCTCTTTTTCCTTTAAGATAGATGACCAAAAGAATAAATGCTTACTATGACCATTTGAGTGAAATGTTGCATGGCTATAACCACAAATTTATATCACAGAGGAGAATATTAACTCACATGCATATGAGCAGAAACAATCATTTATAAATCTGAGAGTTTTCTCAAAATTAATATTTTCATCACATGCATGATTTATTATGAACTTGTTGTGCCCTTTCCCTTAAAAAAATGAAATCTATACCTTAGGGGAAGGAAGGGAGCTCTTTAAAGGTATCTGATATGAATCCACTAGTGGCAAGAGTTAGTCAATAAACTGTATTAAATGGATACTATGTGCCAGGCATTTTGCTAAGTGGTGGGAATATAAAGATAGAAGATAATCTGTGCTCTCAAGAAGCATACAATCTAATGAGGAAAAATATTTAGAGACCTAGAAAGGTGAAATGTGTATATTGGGATTGGAGTAGGGAACCAGAAAGTGTTTTCTCTAATGTAAAATGCTTTGTATATGGTTGACAAATTTAGCTTATCTTAAAGCAGTAGAACCAGAAAAGATGGCATTATGGATATTATTCTTCCTCTCCTGAATTTGCATGGTGCTGCTCATTTGTTAGCTGTAAAGAAATGGTCTTCACTAATGCTTTTTTGGTGGAGTTGTGAACCGATCCAAACATTTTACAGAGCAATTTGTAAGTATGACCAAAAGGTTATAAAAATGATCACACCCTTTGATCCTGCAATACCACTTCTAGGGCTATATCCCAAAGAGATCATCCAAATGAGAAAAGGACCCACATGTACAAAAATATTTATAGCAGATCTTTTTGTGGTGGCAAAGAACTGAAAATTGAGGAGAGGTCCATCAGTTGGGGAATGGCTGAACGAGTTGTGGTATATGAATGTAATGGAATACTATTGCATTATAAAAAAGGAGGAATAGGTGAACTTCAGAAAAACCTGGACAGAATTATATGAACTGATGCTGAGTGAGGGGAACAGAACCGTGAGAACATTGTACACAGTTACAGCCACATTGACTAACTTCAATAGACTTGACTCTTCTCAGCAATGCAAGGTTCTAAGACAACTCCAGCAGGCTCATGATGGAAAATTCTATCCACATCAAGAAAAAGAATTATAGAATCTGAATGAAGATTGAAGCATACTATTTGTTCTCTCTTTTTTTCTTCTTTCTTGTGGTTCATTCCATTGGTTATAATTATTCTTTACAGCATGACTAATGTGAAAATATGTTTAATATGAATGTACATGTAGAGTCTGTAAGAAATGGGAGAAGCAGTTTTGTTTCTACAGAGTCGAAAGCATTCCTCTTCCTCCCCTGTACCTCACCCCCAGCTTTAGGAGAATGTAAATCAGGTTACTGGTTAGAAATACTTCTATTCAAAGTTCTCGGGTGAAAGGTTAGAGGCTTGTAAGCATGCATAAATGAGCCATTTGAGGAAGGCATGACATAGGCAGTCAGGGGGTTGTATATGGCCAATGAAGAGCCTGGCAGGAGATTCAAAGAGGGGGTCAATAAAAGGACTGGCCTCCATCTGAGTCATTTGTACTCTCCTGTACTCTGTTCAGGGCATGTACCCATTTATTCAGACTGAATATATGTAAAATATAATTAAAGCATCCCCAACCTCTACCACTTGGGTTGCATCTTTTCTCATTAGAAAGCAATAAAATTCCTTTTTGCCTTTTCTCAAGAATAGTCTCTCTCTATTTTTAATTTGAGTAGTGGTCTCAGACCCGCACAAGCCTATAACAGATTGCACGCCATCTTGGGGACGGCGTAGGGCGGGGTAGAAAATTAAAAACTCCAAAGCTTGTGGAACTGAAAATCGTAAGCTAAAAATAAATAAACTTAAATAAGAAATGCTTCTTTTTGCATTATTGGAAACATTTTAGAAATTTTACTCTCTTCTGACTACTATATTGAAAAAGAAAATGTGAAATTGTTTCACTCTCAAAACCAGGAAACACCAAAGAAGCTTCCGGCTGTGAAGAACTGATAAGGTAATTAACTAAAATGTTCAAAGTTATTAGAATCTTTGACTTTTTAAATATTTGGTTGAAGTTAACTTTCATATTTCAAAGCTTATCTTCTCAAGGTAACCTAGTTGTATTACCTTATGTATTTGCAGATACACTACAGAAATTTCTTTAAGTAAGGAATTATATTGTTTGTAGGATAGACTTGGGTTCTGTGCAAATGACACATTCAATAGGCATATTGTGAAACCAAAGATGTTTGTTTCACATTATACTACTTAAAGACTTCATTGGTCCATAACACATGCATTCATTGAAATAGAGGAAATGTTTTAATTAGAGAAATGTGGAGCCATAAGTCAATGTGGCAAAAGGGGAATCCCCTTCTCCTAGAGTACTACTATAAGTAGAATTTGAAAAGTAATTAAAAAATTTAGAAATCACAGAGTTTAGCACATAATGAGGAATTTTTTTTCTTTCTGTGTTTTTATCAGCATATGGAATTTCTGTATAATGATTCCGTCCCCTAACTGAGAATGACAACTTCATGTTATAACATAATCTTGAGTGGTTTGGAAGTTCCAGAAATTTAAGCAACTTGTTCATGGCCACACAGGTAGTGAATCAGAGACATGACTTGAGACAAGGTATTTCATAGTCCTAGGTCAGCCCTCAATCTACTATGTCAAAGAGATCAGATAGAAAATTATTAGGAAGACCTCAGTTCAAATCTCACTCTCTCTATTTTTTTTTAAATTTTTTTTAAATTTTAATTTATTTTTGACATGTTTGGTTTTCAGCATTGATTTTCACAGGCGTTTGAATTACAAATTTTCTCCCCATTTCCTCCCCCCCCC
>JAQQSZ010011951.1:0-12124 GCA_028646595.1 Phalanger gymnotis | reverse complement strand
AAGAGGGGAGAGAATTTGGAACTCAAGGTTTGAAAAAAATAGATGTTCAAAAGTAAAAAAGTTTTTTTTTTTTCATGCAACTAGAAAATAAGATGCACAGGCAATGGGGCATAGAGATTTATCTTGCCCTACAAGAAAGGAAGGGAAAGGGGGATGGGAGGGGAATGGGGGGATGGAGGGGAGGGCAGACTGGGGAACAGGGCAACCAGAGTGTACGCCATCTTGGAGTGGGGGGGGTGGAAATGGGGAGAAAATCTGTAACTCAAACGCATGTGAAAATCAATGCTGAAAACTAAACATATTAACAATAAATTAAAAAAAATAAAATAAAATATACAGAAAAAAAGAGTTCCCACTCTTGAACTCATCTTTTGGAGAAATGTTAAGTTTTGATTCTCTCAAATTCTCAAGTTTGAGAATTCCAGAATCCATCATTTTATAAGAGAAGGGGGAAATGGATGCCTGAAACTGACTGAATGATATTGTGCATTTGACCACAAAAGCTAGAAGAGTAGTAAAGGACTAGAGCTATAATAAGGAGAAGCAGGGAATCTGTACTTTATGCTCTTAGACACTTAGAAACAGGTTTCTAAGGTGTGGGTTTGATAGGTACAAGATTGACTTTGCTTTAGCAAGTAAGTATTTGATTTTCTTTAGAATGGTATCCAAAACATCAGAATAGTATTCTAATGATGGGTACATATATGAGTCTTTATGGGGCAAAAGTGGAATTCACCAGACAATGTTATCTGTCCAGTAGTCTCAAATGTACTTTCCCTTCTATGAAAATATATCACCCTCTCCCCCAAACAATCAACTGATAAACATTTATTAGGCACCTACCATGTGCAAGGCACTGCACTAAGCACTGGGGATAGAAAAAGAGGAAAAAGTCACTCCCTGCCCTCAAAGAGCTTACAGTCTAATGGGGGAGACAACATGAAAACAAATATAAGCAAAACAATTGATATGCATGATAAATAGGAAAAAATTAACAGAGAGATCACTAAATTTAAGACAGCTTGAGAAAGACTTTATGTAAAAAATGGAATTTTAGTTGTGACTTAAAGAAAGATGGGAAGTCAGTAAGTCATTGAGGAGGAAGGGTGTTCCAGGCATGAGGATAGTTTGAGAAAATAACAGGAGCCAAGAGATGGAGTGTCTGGTTTGTGGATCATCTAGGCAACCAATGTCACTAGATCAAAGAGTATGTGGCAGGGAGTAAGATGTGAGAATGTTGGAAAGGTAGGATGACAGTGGATTATGAAAGACTTTGAGTATCCTCCCCCGTTCCCCAATGTTCTACAACTCTAAGGGGTAATAGAGATTCTTGGGTAAAGTGGGACTCAGAAGAATGCTAGGAACTGTACCTGTACCAATGTTAACTTTAATTCCCTTCTGAGGGAAATCCACATCAAAGGGTGCTATTAGTAGTCGGGAAGATTTTAGGATCTTGAAAAAAGTGAGCTCAAAGGGTACGAATTGTATTGATTGTTTATGGACTACTATGTGTCTTCTTCTATGCTTAGATTCATTGTTTAAAGGCTGTATGATTTCTTTTATACATTTCCCACTTTTTGTGAGACAGAAGAAAAGCTGTCCTGGAGCCATTCCGTATATTTTTACCCTGAGTGCTTGTATGGAGTCTGGAAGCTGCTTTTGCATCCATGTATGGAGCCCCGGAAAGGAAATATATTTCAAGTATTTCTCAGAGTAAACACTGTTGGCTGTGGCATAATGAGCCAAAAAGTTAGTGATTTGGAAGACTATCTCTAAGATTGTAATAGGGCCACATAAGCACAGAGCAAAGTGATATTAGCTATGGGTTTCACATATATTCATTAGATTCATTGTTTAATTTTTCAATAATTTTTCTTAGGCCATCCCTACATGTATAATTGGTTAGATTTTGGCTATAAACATAGCTTTAGTGCTATTTACTGTGAAATTACAGGTCCAGTAAAAAGAAATGACTTGCTATGGAAATGCATACCTTGGTCATGGGATGAAGGTTCTTTATATAGATTTAGACTTGTATTTTTCTCTTTTAGTAGACAGTAGTGCCTTCTCTTATAAGTAGAGAACGTCCCCATTGGTAACATGAGCATTAAATATACTTGAAGGGAGTATTGAAACATGTTTAATTCAGACTTGATAACCGTTGGGAGATATTACTGTAGAGTCTGTGATAAGTGTTCTCAAATATGAAAAATATATTGGAAAGAACCTAGGGCTTTGGGTCAGATTCTAATCATGGCTCTGTCATTAGCATCATGTCTTTAGGTATATCATTTAAATTCTCTTACTCACATTTTATTCATATGTGCTATAGGTATGGAACACAATCTCCCTTTTATTTTCTATCTCTCAGTTGACTCATTCACCCCACCTTGAACTAGCATGCTGTCAGATTAAGGAAGGTACCCAAAGGCATGGCCATATTGCTATGACTCTCCATTCTTTCCTTGTCTGGCTCACAGTCTCTTCCCAACTCTTTTATACTGGAGGACTTTGTCATACATATTCTCAAATACCTTAACCTCACAGTTCGTAAACTTATTCATTTCAAATGACTGACTGCTCCAACACAAAAAAGATGGTCATAATATTGTTGCTGTCATCACTTACAAATGTTTCATTTCTATACTCATAAACCCTGAGACTTCCTTATCTCATCACCAATCTATTGTCATTCCACCTTTCCCTATGCTTTGCAACTCTGTTCTTCATGCACATCATGACCTCTAAACCCTTGATTTCCTCAATCTCTCCAAGGCCATCACCCCTGAACTACATCACCCCTATACTCTCCTCTCTCTCATATTGTCCTCTTGGTGAACCAATTCATCTTGAAATTACCATCTCTTGATTGTCTCACCCCCTTATCATATTGCATTGCCAAGCCTTAGCTTTGGAACACTCCCACCATCCACTGCCTTTGTTCTCACACACATGCTCCTGGATGAAGCTGGAGAAAAATCACAAAACTGTGTTGACTTGATTCACTGTAAATTTATGTTTACGTAATCTCAGTTGAGCCTTCACCGAGGCTTCCCTAATTAACTCACTATCTCATCTACTATAGAAGCTCTTCAAAACTTTTACATTTCTCCTCAAAACTCCCCTTAACCTCTCAGCTGAGAATTTTGATTTACATTTTAGCAAAAAAATGAGGCCTGTCAAAGAGCTATCTCTTCATCTCATATCACTTGTGTAGCTTCTGCCAATATCTCCTTCACTTCTGCCTCAGAAGAAGAGGTGGCCCTTCTCCTTGCTAAAGCAAACCTCTCTACCTTTCCAAGTGATCCAATTCCATCCTATATCTTCCAGTAGAATGCCTATTATGTCACTTATTTTCATTCTCTCCCTGCCTACTAATGGCTTCTCTATTACCTACAAATATGCTTATGTCTCGCCCATCATCAAAACAAATCATCTTTTCATCCTTTCATCCCTACTAGATGTCATCCAATATCTTAAGATGGCTGCCTAAAATAGGTGCCTCCACTTCCTTTCCTCTTACTCTCTTCTGCCTAGAGTCTGGCTTCCAAACTCTTCACTCAAGTAAAACTGCTGTCTCCAAAAGTTGTCAATCACCTTTTAATTGCCAAATCTTATAACCATCTTTCAATCTTCATCCTTGAGTCTTTGACACTGTTGATAACCTTCTTTTCGTCTTTTCTCTAAGTTTTTTGTAAAATGATTTTCTCCTACTTCTCTTCTTGCCTATCTTATCACTTCTTCTCAGTCTCCTCTGGTGGATCTTCATCCACGTCATGCCTCCTAACCATGAATGTGGCATAGGGTTCTATACTAAGCCCTCTTCTCTTACCATTCTATATTACTTCACTTCATCATCACATTAGATCCCACGGATTCAATTATCGTCTGATGATTCTCAAATCTGTTTATCCAGTTTTAAACTTCTCTGCTGATCTTCAGTCTCACATCTCCTCCTACGTCTATTAGACATCTTAAATTCAACAAGTCCAAAACTGAACTCATTATTTTTCCCTCTAAACTTCTCCCTCAAACTTCTCTATTACTGTCTCAGTCACCATCATCTACCCAGCCCCTTGGGCTTACAACCTAGGTGTTATCTTCAGCATCTCACTCTTTCGCTCTCCTTATCTAATTTGTTGTTGAGTCCTATTAATTCTACTTTCCTGACATCTTTCACATGTGCCCACTTTTCTTCTCTGGCACTACAACCACTCTAGTTCCAGCCTTCATCAGCTCATGCCTTGACTATTCCAAATGACTTGTGGTTGGTCTTTCTAACACAATTCTCTTTCCATTCCAGTCCACCCTCCACTCGGTTGTCAGTATAATCTTTCTGAAGTATGTCTGACCATGTCACTCCCTCCCCACCAATTACTTCCAGGATCAAACATAAAATCCTCTTCTGTTTGACCTCTAAAATCTTTTATAGTCTGTACCACCATCTCCACAAATCTTTCTAGTCTTCTTACGTTTTTTATGTCCCCACATGGTGTGTGATCCAGTGACTGAGGGCACCTTTATATATACACAAGATACTCCATTTCCCAATTTGGGGCATTTTTACTGGCTCTCTCCCCCTGTGCTTGGAATTTTCTCCCTCCTCATCTCTGTTTCCTGTCTTCCCTGGCTTCCTTCAAGTAAGTCCCAACTAAAATCTTACATTCTATAAGAAGGTTTTTGCCCATGTTCTCTTACTTCTAATATGTTCTCTCTATTGACTATTTCTAATTTAACCCTTATACAGCTTTTTTGGTACACAGTTGTTTGTATCTTCTCTCACCTATTAAAGTGTCAGCTCTCTAAAATCAAAGAGCATTTTTTACCTTTCTTTATGTCCTCAGCACTTAACACAATATCTGGCACACAGCAAGCATTTAATAAATGTTTATTGACTTGTCGACTGACTCTCTCAGGGTTTTAGAAGTGACTCTGTGTAACAACAATGCTACTTGCCTCTACTGTGGCTATGTAAGGCCAATAACACCAGCACACAGGAGGGCTGTTATAACAGATTCTTTGATCTGCTTTTCTAAGGAAAGCAACTTTAAGGGGCTAACAATTTTACTTTAATTAAACATACATATATCATTCACTTAGTTCAGGGGAAAAAGTCAGCACCTTGAACTTCAGAGAAAACACAAACAGAAAGCAGAAGCAGAAATTATATAAGCAGAGCAAAATAACACAAATCAATAGACAGGCTTCTAGCTATCTGACAAAGACAATACATACATAGTTACCAGAGAGAGAGAAGCACCAATATCTGGGTTTTCAAAGCCATGAGGCTCCTTAACAGCTACCCAGAATTTCATGTGGTCAAATCACAGGACATTCTTCCAGTGAGTGAGTGCCCAAAGCAAAATCTCTCTTCTCTCAGTTCTGAGAGTTCTCAATTCTTGATTTGCAATTTTTGATTCTGAGTTCAATGGCTATCTTCTGGGTATAGATACCCTTTTTCAGGGCTTGAGAGCTTCACACCTCTCAAGGACTTCACATGTCTCATGACATAATTAGCAAAAGGGTGTGGGCCTTCCTACAAACAAAGGCAAGATTCAATCAAAGGCACTTGATTGAGAAAAAACAGTAAAAAGTCCCACTTTGCTTGCCCTTACACTCTGATATTGGGAGTACAATCCTGCTATCATATACTTTAGCTAATATACCCATACACATCTCCCACTTAATAACTCTGCTTACTCCCAAAACATAAATAATTAAAAAGCTAAGGCAAGAGATGAATATACATAAGAACACATCTATAAACTGGGGACACACTCTTCAGGTGGAAAGTGAATATCACCTTGTAGAATCATAGCAAAGAGGTAAATGCTTAGGGCATGTACCTATGCCAACTTGTACCTCTGGACTATGGGTTTTGATACCTTTTATTTCTCTTATAACCATCCTACAACAATTCACTGATGGACAAAGATACTTCTCTGTTGGCTGCTCTGCCTGAGCTATTTCTCCTTTGGGCTTCTCTGTTCTTCTTGATGGGGCACATATTCCCTGTTGGTTGTTCCATTTAGTGGCTTATCTGGGCTGCCAAGGTAGCATTATATTACTTTAGCAAAAGCTGAAACTCTAAGCCTGAGATCTACAAAATTTCTCTAGATCTGGTCCCTTGGCTGGTCTCTGAAGGATTTCCACTTTTTAGGCAGTAGGTGTTAGTGTAAGATCTTAGACCTCTCTCTAGACTCAACCTAAGATCTCTCATGAAATCACTTCTCATTTCTGACCTCTTTTATGAGCCTTAAACTCAGGTCATTTAATCTACCTTCCTGGTCCAAAAAAGGATTTCTTCACTGATATTAATTGTCTTATAATAATAAATCAAAATACATGTTTATTCCACCTATACCACAACTAGGCAGTATACATTTGTCCCACAGTCACTACACAGTTTTAGGAATCAAGATTTCTCAGATATTACCTTCAAAATTTTTACATGTAAATTAGAAGCTGGGAAATAGGATACTTTGAATTCCATTACCCTGAGTATATGCCTTTTATATCTTGAGTTCAGTATTTCAGTGTTTTTCTCTCAAATGTCCCTATTCCTTCATTTTTCTATCAAACTGTTGATATCTGAAAGGAGCACCTTGGTACATATTTATAAAATGGAGACATTAATGTTAGCCATATTTGGTTCACAATATTGTTTTAGTAATTCCATGACTTAAAGAGTAAAGGTAGATTTTGGTACCTATTTGCTCTTTTCCTTAGATAATGTTAGTGTGATGAACAAATGAATATCTAGGACAGATTACATTTAGAAGTTTCCAGTTCGAAGCACTTAGTTGGGTGGGGAAAAATGAAACAGATGAGGCAAAATGTAATCCAAAAAGTACCTCCCAAATTGGAACCCTAAACTGTGTGAATCCAGAGGTCAGTAATATATAGGTTAGAGGACAATAATATTTCCACTACCTATCTCACAGGGTTGCTGAGGGGGGAAAATGAAAACAAATTTATATAAAATATTTTGTAAAAATGAAGCAAAATATGCACAAAATATGCATTATTATTATAAGTATAAAATGAGATAAACTAAAATGAAGTTTTTTGAAAAACTAAAATAAATATTTGTATGTGATCATTTATTAATAATGAGGCAAGGAATAACCCTAATGCCAAGTTAACTACAATTAGCACAAGAAAGTAATTTTAAGCAATATTTTCCCAAGTATTTAATTCATACTTTCTGTGTGCTAGGTCTTCTATATGTCTGTTCACTTTCTTTTTTTCCTGTAGTCTCCCACTAGGTTTTGGAACAGAGTAAACAACATTGCTCCTTTGCTTAAGCCATGATTTGTTCAAGGAAACTGCCTTCTTTCCTTCATTCCCCACAAACCCATGCAGTTCCCTCCCTGTCTTGGGTCCAATTTCTGCCTCCACCCAAGTGAAACATTAGTTCTGAAGTGTGGAAGCAGGAATGGTTAAGATAAAGGAAATTTTGGGAGGGCTGAATGTCTGAGCTAGAGCATTCCATAGTGGCTAAAGGCCAGATGCCAAATCATGTCTTTAAAATACATTGACAGACCTCAAGGGCATTTTCTCCCTGAATGGAAAGCATAGGTTTCCAAAGCACACATTTCTGAACTGGGTTAAGTTCTTTTGACCAAATCTCCATTTTTTTCCATCTCAAAAATCATATATAGCCTATACAAGCACCAGGCAGCACCCCAGCCAGCCTCAGGGAAACCCACTTCCACGTTCCTTCCCTGAATTCAGCTATTAGAACATTTTCATACACATGTTCTTTCTTTATGTGGTCTCATGGTATTGTATTTGATAGTGGAAAATATTATCAGCATAGCATATTAGGACTGTTCTTCTGGCAAAGAAAATTTCCCTCACTGGTGTTCTATTACACACTCAGAGCAAGACCAAGAGACTCACATCAGTTTCTTTTTTTCCCCCTCTTTCCTCCTGAGTCACTCTGTCTGGCATTTCATAATACATTCCCAAAAACATGATGAGGAGAGTAACCACAACAGTAGCAGAGGCTGTGCTCCCTGGGAGGAAACACCTTTATCAAAAGAAGAAATAAGACACAAAGGAGGAACATTGACTCTCTAAGCTAGGTCAGGCATCCACAATCAGAAGAATGTGGTTTTACAATTCACCTTGTGTGGTTTTCTCTGTCAGTTCTGGATCTCAGTGAGTAACTGACTTAAGATGAATTTTGAAAACCAAGGCTAAAGATCTTAACAGACCTATAAGAACCAGCGAGAGACATCATAGCCTACTCCAGTCCCCTCATTCCATCTTTAAAATATATTTTCGTTTATTTGGTTAGTTTCCAATTACATGTCAATTTTTTTACCTAAATTTTAAAAAAACTGAGTTCCAAATCCTTTCCCTCCCTCTCCTTCTACCCTCCCCCTTGAGAAGACAAGCAATTTGACATTGATTATACATGTGGAATCATGTGAAACATTTCTATGTTAGCTTTGTTGAAGAAGAAAACACAGACAAAAAAAGACCAAGAAAAATAAAGAAAGTTTCATCCATCTGAACTCAGAGCTCTTCAGTCCTCTCTCTGGAGATGGATAGTATTTTTCATCATAGGTCCTTTGGAATTGTTTTGGATCATCATGTAGATCAAAGTAATTAAGTCTTTCACAGTTAATCTACTTTACAATATTATTGTTAATGTGTACAATATTCTCCTGGCTCTGCTCACTTCACTTTGCGTGAGTTTATATGTCTTTCCAGATTTTGCTGAAACCGTTCTACACCCCATTTCTTATAGCCTATTTTTATTCCTTCGATTTCTTTTTCTTGACATTGCTATAGTTAGCATTTCTATTACAATATTGAAAAATAGTGGCTATGATGGGCGTCCTAGCTTCACCTTTGATCTTATTGGCAAGTTTATCTCCAGTTCAGATTATATATGCTTTTGGTTTTAGATGGATACTATTTATCATTTTAAGAAAGACTCCATTTATTTCTATGCTTTTTAACGTTTTTATTAGGAGAGGCTGTTGTATTTTGTCAAAGGCTTTTTCTGCATCTATCAGACCCCTCTTTTTAAAGAAAACAAAACTTAGGCCCAGTAAAGGGAACAGAGCTGCCCAAAGTCACACATGGGAGTTAGTAACAGAGCCAGGATTAGGACTCAAAACTTCTGGGATCACCCCTCTCTTCCTTTAATTATATCCTTCTTCCCCCTAATGAAGAAGGAATTAAAAAGCTCAATAGGGAATATAAATCTTATTCTATATATCAGTTGTGTCTCATAAGCAGTGTTGTGCTACTACTTGTTGAACAGCTGGGTCTGTGAAAAAATGTACACATAAAGCAATTTAAAATTTAATCTATATTATTACCATTTCCTTTAGAATTTTATTAAAATTGGACAATTTGAAAAAAAAATCCATCAAGTCCAGGGATAATGTGATTTCTCTCAGGTGAACCTATAAGCAAGAGGCAGTTAAGTGGCGCATTGGGTGGTACGGGTTGTTCCTAAAGTCTGGACACATAGGCAAAGACGCATATTTTCAAGAAAGAAAATGAATGAAATTTTCCACAACATTTTATTTAATTAGAATATTAACAAATACCATCTTCAATATGATTTCCATCATTTGTGATGCAAAGGTTGTTGATGTGCTTTGCAAGATTCGTGTGAACTCGACGCAATAACTCCACATTGCCATCAATTTTCACACATTCACTCTTTATGTGTTCAATCAAGTATGTTGCATCTGTGATTTTCATTGAGGTACACCTTCTCTTTTAGCATACCCCAGAAAAAGAACTCAAGGGGGCTAAGGTCTGTGAATATTCCAATTAAATAAAATGTTGTCAAAGATTTCATTCATTTCACTTCTTGAAAATATGCATTTTTGCCTAAATGTCCAGACTTTAGGAACACCCTGTAGAATACTGAGCCTGTCGTCAGAAAGACTTGAATTCAAATAGAACCTCTAGAATCTACATGAACAAAAGATGTCCCCTGGATAAATAATATTTAAGAGAGCAGATAGATATACTTCTAGCCTAGTACCCCTTCTCATGGAGGAGAGCAGAGTGGTGACCTCTGGCGCCAACCTCCAGAAAGGAAGTCATTAGGGGATATGATCAGGGTTTGAACTAACTTTTGATTGCTTTATTATTTCTGGTGGGAAGGGAAGACTCCAAGCTCAATATCTATGAGAACCCCTTTCCTACCAAATACTAGTTCCACAATGAACATAGAGAATAACAAAGAAGTCCATTTAGCCAAACTGTAGTCAGAAATTGGAGAAGGTATACATGGGAGCCATATATCAGATAGTACTGAATGAAAGAACTCCCCCATAGGGAGAGAAGCAATTCAGCTCAACCAACAGTATCAATGATCTCACCCAAAGAGAAACTCTCCCAAATCTTTAGAGAAGCAAGTAGGAGACAGGGTCATGTTGGAAACTGTCTGCTTCTCCCATGTCTTCCCAGAGTTTTTTTTTCCTTCAGCAATCTGACGTTGAATTGGCCTCTGCCATCTTCTCTCTGGAAGTTGGAAGCCAGGAGCACCTGTGATGAAAACTTTAAGCTTGGCCAATCCCAAAGAGAGAAGTGCTGAGAACTAAAGCTGTCTTTGACCAATTCTACCCTGACAGCTTTGCAAGAGGGGTTACATTTAAGAAGGAGGTTACCACAAACTTCAGTTGATATAGTCACAGAAGGCTCAAAATGTAATCATAAGGTGTTATTGAGATTCCAAACAGTGGGATGACTGTTGAGCTCATTGTCCTCTGATATCTTTAATGGGTTATGAACACCTCTGTCTGAGTTAAGGAAGGAATAAAGCAATTAGCTGAGAAAAATTAGCCATTCCTCCACGGGAGGAACTTGAGGCAGTTCTAGCAGATTTCCAAGCACTGAACTCTGTGTTCAAAAGAATCCTTGGAGTGAAAGAGAAGGGAGGGGATTTCTTTCTTTTTGCCTGTTTCTTCCTCCTACAGCCATTGGCCTTGGTATCTAGCAGAAGAGCAAGCGATACAACATCCAGTACTCTGAGGTTAGTCTGAGAGAATTCAAATCACAATTGAAGGAACGGAGACATACTCTAGACTAACACAAATATGGAGAGACCCAAGGAAAGAAGTTGTTTCAATGAGGACAGAGGGGATTTCCAAACCTTGCATTGCCAGGCATTGTGGATTATCTTTGCCTCACCTGTATCTTATGTGTGTCTTGCTTATATTGTCATCTAAACTCAAGTGTGCTCTTCCTGCAGATGTCGATAAACGACTTTGCTAAGAAGTAACTGTGTTTACTGACTGCTTATCAAACAGATTAATACTGCTAGCATCTTGGGAACTATGGTGGTAACAAGTGCCCCCCCCAGGGTTACCCTTAAAACCTAAAGGTAGTTGCCTCTCTGGTGACACCATATATGAGTCCAAATGCAAATGCTACAGTTCAGAGGGGTGATATATAAGTTTTCCCTATTATTGTAACAGTAACAAAAGGAGAAAATAAGGGATTTTTTTAATTAAGAAGAGATCATATAATTCAATTTCCTTCTTTTATACATAAGGCAAGTGTGTAAGGCACGAAGAGGTTAAATAATTCGCCTACGATTATATTGATAATATCAGAGGCGGGTTTGAACCCAGGTCTTATGACTCTTTTTTTTTTTTTGGAAATTAGTTTTTTTTTTTAAATTTTATTTTAGGCTCAAACACGAGAACACAAATATAGAATAGAGAAAAGAAACAAAACATATAATAGACTTAAAAATTGGAACTTAAAAACAAAGTAAGAAAGGGGGCAAAAAGCATGTCATGTGCATAGCGCAGAGGACTCAAAATAACAATAAATTTTCATTTCAAAAAATCCTGTATGATAAATAGTGCATGTTGTGCTGATAATCATCCATCTTTACTTTGCTTCCTTGTAAGCTTTCTTTTTGTGACTCTTTTCATGGTACCATATTGCTTCCTAAGAATTACAGCCTCACATGTTAATAGTATTCTGAATGGAAAATATGAACTCTACATTGGTCTTGTTTCTTCTTTGGGTTCCTTTTGTGTAATTTATGACTTCCTTTTGCTTTTCAGAAACAATCTTTGTATCCACAATTCAAAAGTAATCATGAAAAAAATGTTACTTTAAAGTTTTTTTT
>JAQQSZ010011950.1:0-12125 GCA_028646595.1 Phalanger gymnotis | reverse complement strand
TGGAAATGTTTTACATAACTACACATGAATAATCTATGTCAAATTGCTTGCCTTCTCAAGGAGGGGGGAAGGAAAGGTGGGAGAGAATTTAGAACTCAAAATTTAAAGAAACAAATGTTAAAAATTTTTGTTTACATGTAATTGAGAACAAAACTAAGTGTTAAAAAAGATGACAATGGAGCATGCAAAATATATGTCAATGAACTTGACCTTGATTTTGGGGCAAAATTCCAGAATATTTTATTAAAGGGATAGGTCATTAGCAATAGGAAAAGGAAGTAGTCATCCGAAGGAGCCAGCATGACTTAATCAAATACAGGTCATTCCAGGCTACCATTGCTTACTTTTGGCTGGGTCATTAACTGATCAGATCAGGGGAAAGCTGCAGATTTAGGTTAGTGGGGATGGAAAGATCATGTGAAGATTTTGTAAAGTTGGGGCAGACATGAGTGTGTGTGTGTGGGTAGTAGGGAAGCAGCCAGTAGACATGGAGAGAATAGAGATGTTAGAGTGATGGGGGGCTAGTCTGTTGGAGAAGATGGGTTGGAATGGACTCGCCAGTCCAGGTAGAGAGGTTGGCTTTGGCAAGAGATCATGTGAGATCAGGAGGAAGGAGGAGATAGTGGCAGAAAGCATCTAGGTGATTTGGGAGGAGGAGTAAGAGGGGAGAAGAGGAACTTCTATGTAAACAGCTTCAATTTTTTTGTTAAGTGAAATATGAGAGAAGGTTCTTAGTTGAGAGGGTGGAAAGAAGAGGAGCATGAGACGTTTGAGGAGGGAAGAAAAAGTTTGGAAAAGCTGCTATGGTGAGTAGAAGAGTAAGTTGTTGTAAAATCATTTTTCAGTTGTGTCTGAGTCTGAGTCTGTGTCTGAGTAGTGGTTTGCTACTTGCTTCTCCAGCTCATTTTACAGATGAGGAAACTGAGGCAATCATGGTTGAATGACTTGCCCAGGGTCACACAACTGGTAAATGTCTGAGACCAGATTTGAATTCGAGTCTTCTTAACTCCAAGATTGGTGCTCTATCTACTGTGCTATAACTAATTAACCAGCGAGTTAATTAGGGAGGTATAAATGGACTGCCTTGCAGCAGTGAGGGCCCAGTTGGGATTATGTAACAAATTTAAATTAAACCCAGATGGGATGGTTTCAAGATTTTCTCCAGCATTGTTCAACAGCACAAGTAGGAGTGAAAACAGTGGATGTTGGGAGTAACCCAACGCTGAGACTTAATAAGACAAAATCTTTGATAGGATAAGAGGCAAGGGTCTATAGAGGACAGTGTAGAGTTTTGACTGGTTCACCAAGGGGTCGAGAGAGGTAAGGGAGAAGAGCATAGCTAGCGAGGTGGTGATGACCCGGGAAAGAACATAGGGGTTGTGGCACTGGATGCCACAGTGAGAATGAAGAAGCTTTGCGATTCCACAGCCCAGGGAGAGATGGAATGATAGCAAATCAGATAAGAGAACTTCAGAGCTCATGAACATGGAAATGGAGCATTTGTGGGCGATGGCCAGGCAAAGACATGACCATCTGTCACACAAACAGAATCTTTGAGCTTGGAAGGGGCCTTGGCCACCATCCAGTCCAACCCACTCCTAAAGTTCTCCAGCTTGAAAAATTCTCCAGTTGGAAAACCTTCAGTGAGGAGGAACCCACTTCACCATGAGGCATATTTGGATAGCTGTAATCATTAGGAAGCGTTTCTAACCTTAAGTTGCTTTTTTCCCCCACCACTTCCACATAAGACTTCCAGTCTATAGTTCTACAGATGGATGGTGGGTCCAGTACTGAATAGGAGGATGAGGGCAAGCTGTAGAGCATCTGGAAAAGTGCAAAGAGCCTCTCCCAGTCATCCGAAGCTTCCCGATAGCACAAAGTAAAGCATCATCCTAATGCCGGCATTCTTCTGGCATCCTTTTAATACCTTTCTAGTGAGAGAAGTGACATGGAGTAATGGAGAGAGTCAGAATCCCACTTCTGACACCTATCATCTGTGTGACCCTAAGCCAACCACTGGGCCTTTCAATGCTCTCAGACAGCTCTCCAAGGCTCTTCAAGTTGCAGAGTAGGTGCTGACTAGCATTGGTGGAAGTAGTCTCTTTGAAGGGAATTCCTTATGCCAATAAATTTCTAGGTCTGGTCCCCTCTCCCCACCAAAAGTTAAATTTATTCTGGTTGAGAGGTAGAACGGAGAATCAAATAAAAAAGATCTGGGTTCAAGTCACAAGATCATAGGTGACTTTACGACTATCAGGGCCCCAGCTAACTCTCAAAGCTTATCCGTTACAGGTGAATTTCTGACCTGCATTGATGGAGGAGGATTTTGAAATCACAAGCCCAAATCTCACAAAAAGAAAATATCCTTCTCGTGATATTCTTTGGCTTCAAAGCATGGAACACCACAATCTCTGTATCATCAAAACTTTATTCACATAAGAACAAAATTCGCAAGAGTGTGTCAAATTAATTAGATAATAAATATTTGAATAAATATAAATAAATATAAGTTACTTTTCAACATGCTTCCATAACAGCTAAAAAAGGCATAAATAAACATTTCTGAATAAATATTTCTGAATAAATATTTCTGAATACATTCAAGTGTTCCATATTTCAGACAACATTTAGGTACAGAAATAGCTTATAAATACTTTTTTCCCCATCAAAGTAAGAGAAAGAGGAAGATGTTTTGTCAGAACATTCATAGTCATTGGTAATTTTGGTCATGAAAACCAAGATGATTTCATCCATTGTAAACTTAGTGAAGTACATTGGTCAAATGAATGGTTTGTTTTGAGAAAGACCATGTCCTTCATAGACCATGCTATAGAGAATGTAAACAAAAGTCATATAAATAGAATAACTTAAGCAAGATGAAATAGAACCCAGCCAATCCCGCCCCTTCCCTAGTTCCCCAACCCATTCCCAATAAAAATTGCTATCGGTCAATATCTCATGAAAATTCCAAAGGAATGTCCATGATGGTAATTATCTTTAGGCTCGATGCTTTGTTTTACCCCGAAGATCCGAAGCCTTTGGGTGATGAGCCCTTTAGGAAGAAGCAGTCAGGTAGTTCATTATTCTATTGATGGTCACAGCCCGGATTCTGAAAGCATGAAGGAGGATGCATAGCTTGACTTTAGTCTTGTAAAAGTCAGGTTCTCTGGGCAAAGAGGCCAGTGGTACGTTTTCACTGCTGAAATTCAGGGCCTAAGACAGTAAGGATAGAGCATGACATAGACCATGTTCCAAAATGAAAACAAGCCCATTGGGAGAAATGGGAAAAGTCAGTGCTCAGTGCAGATTCTCTAGACCATGGCAGAGCTAGAACCGGACAGGACCTAAGAGGCCATCTAGTTTAACTCTCCTCATTTTATATATAAAGCTAAGAACAAAGGAATTGATTTGCTCAGGCTCATACCTATAGGAAGTGGCAGAGTCAAGCTTTCAATCCAGGTCCCCTGACTTCTAAGCCACTGCCCTTCCCCCCATACTATTCTACCTTCTCATTGATTTCCCAGATCCCAAGCTTAGTCCCCCAACTGACTTCCAACCAGATGGCTGGGCTGAAGAGAAGACATTACCCAGGGACAAGGACTGTTAGAGATCTTGGAAAAGTCTCTAGAAGCCTATTTGGAAACCATTACTTAGGAGATGGGTTCTGCAAAGGAACAATGCAAAGAAGATGGCATCTGATGCAATTCTTGATTATTTTTGTATGTGTTACATTAAAAGTAGTGCTCACTTCAGGACTGGAATCAATTCATGTCATTGATCAGAACTGTCTGTCTTAGTAATCTCCTATCACTGTAGAGCCTCTATTCATTTCTTCCCCAGGGTTAGCTCTTTCTCCATTTGAAATGGAATTTTTATATACCTAGTATTTTCCTAACTCAAGTCAAGTCAAAAAGCATTTATTAAGTGCCTACTATGTGTTGGGATACAAAGAAAGGCAATCCTCTTCAAGCTCACATTGAAATGAAAGGATAACTAGGTCATGTACAAGATATAGAGAAGGTAGATGGAAGGCAATTTGAGAGGCAATTAGCTGATGAGAGCGTTGGAATACATTATGTCCCCTCCTAGTAGGTTGCAGGCTTTTTGAGGGCTGGGACTGTTTTGTTTTGTCTTCATATTCCCAGTGCCTAGCACACAGTAAGCACTTAAAAAATTCTGAGTCACAGGTTGAGTGACTGGTCCATGGTCAATAACACATAGAAGGCACTTAATAAATGCTGAGTCATGAGTTGAGTGACTTGCCTGTGGTTGTGCAGGTTGTTTCAGAGGTCAGATTCTAATCCAGCTCCTCTGACTCCATAGCCAATGCTCTTTCCTTGGTACCACACTGCCATCTTATCTGTTTACAAGTTGTATTCCCTCCCACACAGCTAGATGATGCCATAGCGTACAGAGTGCCAGGCCTGGAGTCAGGAGGACTCCTCTTCCTGAGTTTAAATTAGACACTAACTGTGTGACCCTGGGTAAGTCACTTAACCTTGTTTGCCTCAGTTTCTTCATCTGTAAAATGAGAGGGAGAAGGAAATGGCAAACCACTCTAGTATCTTTGCCAAGAAAACCTCAAATGGGGTCATGAAGAGTTGGACATGACTGAAAATAACTCAATTCCTTCTCTTCCCCCATCCCAATGGAATATAAGATCTTTGGAGACAAGGTAATTTTGCTGTTGCATCCCCACTACCTAGCATAGTGCCATGCACATAGTAGGTCCTTAACAAATACTTGCTACATTGGATTAAAAGCAGGTAGGTGGCACAGTGGATAGAGTGCTCGACTTGGAATCAGGAAGACTTGAGTTCAAATATGACCTCATACACTTACTAGCTGTGTGATCCCAGGCAAGTCACTTAACCTTGTTTGCCTCAGTTTCCATATCAGTAAAATGAGCTGGAGAAGGAAATGGCAAACCACTCCACTATCTTTGCCAAGAAAACCCCAAATGGGACTATGAAGAGTCTGACATGACTGAACAATAAGACTGGACTGAATCTTATGAAGATGGGACAGTTGAAGTACTTTCTTTGCATCTACTACTATACTGGGCACAGCTGGGTATCATTCAATAAATATTTGTGGGCACTAATAAATCAAGGACCCCTGTTCTCTTGTTATCTCTAAGCTCCTGGACAGCAAGGGACTGTCTTTTACCTTTCTTTGTATCCCCAGAGCTTAGCACAATGCCTGGCACATACTAGTCATTTAATACATGCTCAATAAGTGCTTTTTGACTGGATGACATATAATACAAGTAGATAAACACGAGCAATAATTTTTTTACCTGCATCATCTCATCAATAGCAGCCAACATATTTTGGTCCAGAGAAATCTGCCTTGTAGGGTCCTTTGCAAGAGTTTCCTTGATCACATTAAACTCAGCCTTATAGGTCTCCAGATCCTCATAGATGCCTTTAAGGCAACAGTTCTGCAGGGCGTAAGGCATAAGGTAAGGTTTAAGGAAACACAGAAGTTCACCAAGAACTTAAAAAAACCACAATAGGGGAGAGTTTCTTGTTTTACCTCAATGCAAGGGGTCTTTCTGGAAACCAGGCAACTTGCATTCTAGAATCGGAGAAGTCAAATGACAGTGATCAAATTGTGCCCTGATGGGTTAGAAACGAAATTCTTTTGAAGAGGAAAAGAAAGGACGGATGTCATTTCTACCTTGATTAATTCTGGAGGTAAGCAATCCCTCACTGTGTTGGTTCTGACTTCCGTGATATCTTCATAATCAATTTCTTCCAAGGAACAAGAGTACAATTCAAGTTTTTGTCTTGCCTGTAGAAATAAAGGCACCAGATAGATCAGCCTCTCAAATAGCCCGACTGGTGAATTTCACTAGAGTATTAGGGAAATAGGGCATAGTGGGCCAGCTTGGGACAGATATGGCTACCCCGGCTTCCATCCTCTTGTTCTGTTCAAAATTTTGTTCAACCACAAGAAGCAATATTTCATTTCAATCCCTTTGCTTCTCCAACTTTGAACATAGTTCCTTCAGTGACATGTTTTGCATTATACAAACAGCATAAATCATTTCAACAAACAATTCTGATTAGTACCCATCCTTCTGTGATACTTGCTTGCTGCAAATAACTTCCCCCCCAAATATTTTTTCAAGTGTAATTTTTGAAGAAGGAAACAATAACGTTGCTTTATTTTTTTTTTTTTTTGTTTTGACCTATGATTTCAAGTGTATAGGGAACTTCAGCTATGGAAATTCCCTCCAACAAAGCAGTTGCAATTCATTTGTAAGTTCATGGGATCAGAGTACAACTGTTCATAGAATCATACATTTAGAGCTGGGAAGAATCTTAAAGATCACACACCCAGGAGTGTCATGCCAAAAAGGCAGAAATCAACTTCTTCTTCTTCAAAGATATACTGTTTCTCGATCTTTGCAACACAGGTAACCACGAGTAACATTGACACTTTGCTCCAGTGAGTTTGAGAAGGTGAATGCCATGAGCAACCTGAGACTAAATACTGGAGCCTTTTCAACCCAATTACTGTTACTCGGTGTGAACTAACAACTCTTTCATTTATATCATATTTTTCTCTTCAATGGAAACAAAATGACTTGTCCTGATTGCATTTTGAGAAAACCAAAGCAATATATAATAGATTCAATTAAAACATTTTTCCCCTTTGAAATGCTATTCCTCAGGCTGGTTAGCAAGCACCACTGGTAGGAAGCTGTATGGTACAGTGGTTAAAACACTGGGCCTGGGATCACGAAGACCTGAGTTCAAATCCAGCCTCAGATACTTCCTAGCTATGGGCAAGTCACTTAACTGCCTTAATTTCCCAACATCAATAAAATGGGGAAAATAACAGCATCTACCTCTCACAGTAGTTGTGAGGATGAAATGAGATAATTGCACAGTGTTTGGCACATAAGTACTATGTAAATGTTAGCTACTATTATTATTTTTAATCAAGGTTGGATGTGGTGACAACTTCACTTGGTTTGACACTAGGAAACATTAAAAGAGGAAGCCTAGGTTGAAAGCGGCCTTGTGGCATGGAAATGAGATAGATGGAAAGGTATTTATACACCCAAGGAAAGTTTTAATACAATATCTGGGACACATATGGAAATATTACTTCTGCAACATGGACTAGATTGAGCATTTCCAGAAAGATATTGTTTGCTTTTGTATTTTAAAATGAGAAATCCAGATGTTACTGGAAATAAGGAAATAAGGTAGGGAGTTTGTGTGTTAGGGTGGGGGACAGGGGCGGTGTATAATTTAATTGTATGGAAATTCCCTCTGTAGCTACAAGGCTACAAATCGAAAGTTGGAGAGTCTCTAGGACCCCCTTGAGAGAGTTGCCTGGGCTCTAAGGTTTGAGCTTTGGTCTTCTTTCCTTAAAGGGGCACCCTCAATTCATTATGCCCTGATGCTTTTCAGATATATCCAAACTTGGGGAAAACACAGTCCACTTCATTTGTGAGATCTCCCAGTTCAAAGCTCTCATGTGTAAGTGCTACCAGCAGGGGAAGGACCATGTCAAGGTAACGGGGCAAAAGAGAATTTCTGCTCTGACTTAGCTATCCATGTTGTCACTGGCCACAAGACATTGCAAACACCCTTGTCACTATACCTGCTACTTCCACAATGACAATACGGATTCAGTAGCAGCCTTCTCTGAGCCAATTTCAAGGCAATTCTTAAGCAAGCAATTGATGGATTAGTGCTAATCTCTCCTTTAAAGATAGTTAACCAATTGACTAATCACTCTTTTAAGAGTGGAGCAACTGCCTGATGGTAGCCTCAAGACACACAACTCTGAAAGACAAGAACTCTGATCAGAGCCAAGACCAATCAGAATTTCAGGGGATCAAGGAGAACGCAAGCTACTCACATCCTGGCAGAGAGACGTCGGACTTGGGGAGCAGAACGAGACATTTCTGGAGATTTTTGTGACAGGGCCGACGTAGTTTTGCTTAACTATGCGTATTATTTACAAAGTTTTGGTTTTCCTTTTTTTTTTTTGTCCCCAGTGGGGGCAGGGAAAAAGAGAAAAGGAATTTTTCTAGCTGAAAAACAATTTAAAACTTTAAAAATTACTTTGGTCCATTGAGGCATTGACAAGTAAAGCGAGGCACATCTAAAAGCTACAAGATCCTAAAATATCACAGAGGAAAAGAAACTTTGCTTTACCTTCTGAAGAGTGTTGCTTACAGCCTCCAACAGGTTCTTGGAGCCTTGGAGACACTGGGGCATGCTGGGTTGAGGCTGGGTCACAGGAAGGTTCTTGGCCCAGCTGACTTGGCTGAGGCCAGTGAGTGTGGCGATGAGGAAGATATCTGAAAGAAAGGGTGTTCATCTCAAGTTGTCCTTTGCTCCTTTCTAGGAGGTACTAGGCATTTGGATCAGCAGCACATCTACTTTCCTTCTCTTGGGCCCAGAGCTCTCTCATGCTTTATTTACTGCTTCCTTCCCTTCACTACTACCCCCTCCCCCAAGCCAACGGTTGCCAAAGATCTGTGCCTTGGCTCCTGTCACCTACTTTTCTCTCAGCCCAGCCTGCCCATCTGATCGCCTATGCCCTGCCTCCTTTCGAGCCCATGTTCCCTTCTCTCTCTATTCTCTCCCCAGTCCTAACCTATTATTCAAATCTCTTTTCTCCAAAAAGAGAGAATGATTCTTTGCTGGGTGCTTCCCCTGTTAGAGGGCAGCATTCCTGTGGGAACTGACACCTTGTGGCAAGCCAAGAATTTGAGTGAGGCCACTTCATTCCTGTCTGTCTTTATTCATTCATCCTTGGGCGCTCCACCCAAAGGATTTCCATTTGCAAGGTCTTCATCTAGATACAGGAAACATTCAGTCCTAGGCTGGGAAAGGTTCTTAAAGGTCATCAGATCCAACTCTCTCATTTTCCACAGGAGGAAAGTGAAGCCGAGAGGGTTGTTTAAACAAACCCACACAGGTAGTAAGAAGCAGAGCAGAGATTTGGACTCATAGCTTCAGACTCCGGATCTAGCAATCTTTCTTTTTATCATAAGATCACAGATAAAGAGCTCATTAAGTCCAATTCCCTCATTTTGCAGTTGGGTAAACTGAGGCCTAAAGACATCAAGGGATTTGCCCAAGTAGCAGAGTTCAGATTTGAATCCACGTTGTCTCACTTCCGATTCAGCATTTTTTTTCCTGTTGTGCCATTCATCGACCCCCTTCCTGCCCGCCTTTAACAGAAAATGAGGACCCAAAGAAGTACCTAAGGTCACATATGTACTAAATTGTGACCTTCGAACTCAGATTTCCCCTATTCCAGCTCCAGTGGGGCCCATTACAGCACCATGCTTCTGCTAAAAGGCTGGAGTCTCTCCAAATCGCATTCTCCCATCCCCTCCACGTCGGCTCTCTCCGACTACTTTGCCAGCCTCCTATCCCTAGACTGAGGCCAGTAGGCTGCAAAGCGGGGCGAGGGGACGCTGGTCCAGTAGGCTACTCACATTGGAGGCTAGTGTCGCGGCGTGGGCCCATGACGCGAGCGCAGCGGTGACTGGCGGGGCTGGACTGGGCTGGAAGCCGCAACGCAGGTGGGAGCTGAGTGGAAGGTGGACGGGGGCGTCCCCTTTTAAAGCGACTGCTGGGACTTTCCTGGGTCCCCTGGGGCCCCGGACTCTTCTCTCCCCCTCCCCCTTCTTTCTTTCTTTCTGTCTGTCTCTCCTAAACTCCGTCTTTCTCTACATCAGCCTCTCGGTCTCATGTAGAGCCAGCGGAGCCGCGCTCTCTTTCGGATTAAGTTCCCGGGCCGCCCATCCCACTCATCCCGAGACCGAGCTCGGCTCCGGTCACCCATCCCCTCCCCGCCCCGCCCCGCCCCACCCCGTCTAGCCCCTCGGATCCCGTTCCGCAGCCAGCCCGGGATCCACCGCTGCCTCCCCCAGGCAAAACCGAAAGCACACCCCGAGGGTGGGGGTGGGGTACCTGGCACAGGCGGACACCGAGAGACTGAGCCCAGAGGGGGCAAGGAACTTGCCAGGTGACGCACAGCTAGTAGTGTCAAGAGCCGCCAGGAGCTGGAATCCTGGTTTGCTGGTCCGTCCAGCGCCTCGCAGACTCAAGGGTCTCAAGCATTAGCAGTCCCTGGGTCTAGAAGACCTGGGTACAAATTTCTTGCTACCTGTGTGTTATTTTGGGGGAGACAATCAGCCTCAGTTTCGAGGGAGTTGGTGCTCTCCGAGGCTCTTTAAATCTGATTTAATCTATGAGAACCTCTAATTGAATTTCGTTAGGTTCTTAAGGAGGCGGGGGAGTCAATGAACTTTTTTTTAATCAAATATTTTTGTAACTGTTTCAATGTAATTGGTTACTGCTGTAATCCTATGTATTTTATCCATTTAAAAACATTTTTTTTCTGAGAAAGGGTTCTGAGCAAAGGCACACCAAAATGCCCAAGGGGTCCATGAGAAAGTTAAGATCAGGTTTTACCCATTAGACCAATGCCTTTTTTTTTTTTTTTTTTTTTTTTGCCAGTTCTGGACCACTTATCTTGTGGCCTCACTGCATGCAAGGGAGAGGCGGCCGTCAGATGTTGTCACAGAAGGGTTAGGGACTGGCTTGGTGATTTCCCAATGTAACATATTGATACTGTAGAACGAAGATCCGAAAAGATCTCTCCCAGGCTTTAGGGAGGAAATTCGGTGGGCTTATACCTGCAAAGACCAAAAATGCCAACGACCCAAATCCGAGATGGGGGAGGGGCGTTTGTCTGATACAACAATAACTACTGGGGGTTCAATGTGAATCACTGATGGGAATTTGTTATTCAACTTTGACTCTTCCTGGTCCCGTTTGGGGTTTTCTTGGCGAAGATCCCGGAGTGGTTTGCCATTTCCTTCTCCGGCTCATTTGACAGATGAAGAAACAGAGGCAAAAGGGATCAAGCTGACTACCCTGGGTCACAGTTAATAAAGGTCGGAGGTCACATTTGAACTCAGAGGAGTCTTCCTGATTCCAGGCCCCGCATCTGTGCACTATGGCGCCACCTAGCCGCCTCATTGGTGTAATGCGTGAGTCAAAACAAAGCCATCTGGGTTTGCGTGAAAGAGGCTAGGGTTAGGGAGGGGATGGAACTGTGATGTCATTGGTATAGGGAACTCCTAGATGAGGAAATTCCCTTCCCCATTGCAGGTCAGCCCCCTTTCTGCCACTTTTGGAGAGTGGCAAGAGAGGCCAGGCGTCCAGAAATAAGGAAGTGATGGTCCCCTAGCACTCTGCCCGGGTCAGAGCACACCTGCGGTATCGCGCTCTCTTCTGGAGGCTGAAGCTTAAAAAGATGAACAAGGAGCATGGTGTCCCTTCTGTGTCTGTCTGTCATGAAAATAAGGGATTCAATTTGTTATGTTAGAGTCGAAGCTTGACGCCAGGACAAATTCCTACCAAGGTGAATTGTCTTGGGAGGTGGATGGCTCGCTCTGACTGGAGCAGAGGCTGAAGGACCTCTCACTGGGGCTTCCTTTGCGGGGATGGATTGGACTAGATGGACGCTGACGTTCCTTCCAACTCGGACTGTCTGGGAACTCTTCACAACTTGCAGAGCATTTAGAATGTATTATCTCATGTGAGCCTCGCTCCAAGCCCGCGAGATAGGCACTGACTGGTGTAATTATCCCAATTAGTGAGTTGTAGAATCTGAGGCTCACCCTTGTGAGGTTAGCTGTTTGGGGAGCTCACCTGCCAGTGGTCATCGAGGTAGCTTATGTCAAAGGCTCCCCGACTATCATCCTCTCCACTATGCTAGGCGACCTATCCTATTCTCTGTGTGCTTACAGTCTAATGGAGGGAAGGGCAAGTATGCATATAGGATGTATATTATATATATAGTATATATAGGATAAATATAAAAGTTAACAAATGCATATTTATGTATACATACATATATATGGAGATAGAAAGGGGGAGAGAGGGAGGAAGAGTAAGAGAAAAAGAGAGAGAGGAAGGGGAGGGAGAAAGAGAGGAGGAGGAGAAGAAAAAGAAGAAGAGGAGGAGGAGGAGGAAGGGAAAGAGGCAAGAAGAGATATGGAGGGAAGAGAGAAGGAGGTAGAGAGAGATGGAGGGCAGGAGGGAGAGACAGGTGTGGGGAGGGGGAGACAG
>JAQQSZ010011949.1:0-12125 GCA_028646595.1 Phalanger gymnotis | reverse complement strand
GTATCTTACCCCACAAGAAAGAAGGAGGAAGGAGATAAAAAAGGGGGGACAATAGAAGGAAGGGCAGATAGAGGGAGGAGGTAATCAAAAGCAAGCACTTTCAAAAAGGGACAGGATCAAGGAAGAAAATTGAATAAAAGGGGATAGGATAGGAAGGAGCAAAACATAGTCTTTCACAACACGCATATTGTGGAAGAGTTTTGCATAATGATACCCATGTGACCTATGTTGAATTGCTTGCCTTCTTAGGGAGGGTGGGTGGGGAGGGAAGAGGGGAGAGAATTTGGAACTCAAAGTTTCAAAAGCAGATGTTCAAAAAAAAATTTTCATGCAACTAGGAAATAAGATATACAGGCAATGGGGCATAGAAATCTATCTTGCCCTACAAGAAAGTAAGGGAAAAGGGGATGGGGGGGGAGTGGAGTGACAGAAGGGAGGGCTGACTGGGGAATGGGGCAATCAGAATATATGCCATCTTGGAATGGGGGGCGGAGGGTAGAAATGGGGAGAAAATTTGTAATTCAAACTCTTGTGGAAATCAATGCTGAAAACTAAAATATTAAATAAATAAATAACAATTCAAAGATAAAAAAGTCAAATATTAGCTCTTAAAACTTTTCAGAACCAGGTCTTTTCTTACTTATCTAGTCTGCTTATGCTTTATTTCCTTCTATGTAATTTTCTTGCTTTTCCTTGCATATTGGCACCCATTTCCCAACTCAGTGCCTTTTCAATGGCATAGAAATGCCTTTGGAACAGAAATGCCTTTTCCCAATACATAGAATGATCTGCATCCTCACTCTGTTCCCTGACTTCCCTGGCTTCTTTCACGATTCAGCTCAAATATCACCTTTTGCAAAAAGCCCTTCCTATTTCACAGCTAGGTGGCACAGTGCTGGCCCTAAAGTCAGAAAGACTCTTCCTGGGTTCAAATCTGGACTCAGACACTTACTAGCTATGTGACCCTGGACAAGTCACTTAACCTGATTTACCTGATCTGTAAAATTAGAAGGAAATGGCAAACCTCTCAGTATCTTTGCCAAGAAGACCCAAAATGGGGTCATAAAGAATCAAACAAGACTAAGTAACTACAAATTCCCCATTACTGCTACTGCTTTCCTTCTGAGATTACCTCTCAGTTATACTTTATATACAAAGTGGGTTCATAGTTTGCATGTTGTCTTCTCTATTAGAATGTGAACTCTTCGAGAATAAGGACAATGTTTTTGCCATTCTTTGTATACTCACTACTTAACATATAGTAAGCCTTTAATAAATGCTTGTTGACATATATTTCCTTGACTTGTTTTCCAGGTCAGTTGTTTATTTCCTTTTATTTTGTTCTAATATTTCTTGTTTCATAGAATTTAGTTCTAATTGTGCCATTCTATTTTTCAGGTTGTCCAACCTTCATAAAGTTTTTCATCTTCTGTTCTAAGCTATTTTGCCCCCTCTTAATTTTTCCTTCCAGACTTCTATTCCATTTACATAAAAAACCTTTTTTCCTTTCTTCCAGGTATTCATGTAATTCTTGTTGAAAATACTTTTTTCCCTTTGAGTTTCTGCTTGAAGTCATTGTGCTATTATTCTCTTCTTTTGAATTCCTCTTGGGCTTCTATAAACTCATAATATTTATTGTATTCAGTATCTTCTTCTATTTACTTAATGTAAAGGGGTGACACTTGTTGTTTTGTTTTGGCCATGTAGATATATGCCCACATGAGTCTGTTTAGACATGGCTACCAAAGAGTCAAGAGCAAATATTTCTAGCATCTCCTCCCTTAACTCTTCTCTAAGGAAGACTTTAATTTCTACCAGGAAAGAAGGCAGGAGGTTGGGAACAAATCATGGCCACTCTTTTTGGCAAAAGGGAGTACTGGGCTAGAATTAGACATATCTGCTCCTTTAAATATTGTTAATATAGGAAAAGTAATTTTAAAGTTTAAGCTATACTCCTGATCACTATTCCTTAATAAGAAAAGAGGGTCATAAGCTATATATCCAAAGCCTATTCCCACCAAATGCCAAATGAAAGTCCACAATGGATATACTTGCCAAATGGCAAATAAAGCCATTTACCTAAACAGAAATCAGACAAAGTATACATAGGAGGATATATACTGGACAATACCTAAAAGTAAATGAGCTCTTCTGAGAGCAAGATTACTCAGATCAGTTGAGAGAGAAAGAGAGAGAGAGTCCGAGATCTCATTCAAGGGGAAATTCTCCAAAGTCTCTAGTACAGCAAGTTGGAGATAGGGAGATAACAGAGATTGCTAGCTTCTCTACATGTTGCCTTCTTTCCAGAGTCTTTCTCCCTTTATGGACCTGAAGAAAAGTTGGAATCATACATCTTCTTTCTCAATGTTTCTTACCAGTTCTGCTCACCCCTCACATAAGCATTCAGTAATCAACCTCTGGGCATTCAGGACTGAGAATTTACCGATAAGGAGAAAGTCCCATGCAACTGGTTCCAGTTCAATGATTCTAGTAGTTCTAGAATTCTCAACTTTAGACAAACGGATTCAAATCAGAAAAAAAGCATTTAAGATTATTTGATGGCATAATATTGTCCATATGAACTTAATTATTTTTTGCCCTTGAAAATTTTTTCTTTTTATTGTTGGCTATATTCAAAATTTATATTTTCATGTACCTTTCAAACTCTATGAAAGTTTTCCAAACAAATTTTCACACTTATATATTTTAGTATTTACATGGGAGAATGATGAATTTACTGAATATTTTGGGAGGGAGAGGAGCCTTTAATGCATAATGGAGCAATATACCACAAATGCTATGGATGAGCCTGGGACAGTGAACTGGGGGAGTCTGAGGGTAGAGGGAGGGTTAATGCGGAAAGCAAAGGTGGGAATGCGGGAGAGAGAGAATAGTTATTGGTGCTGGCCGGGGTTGGGCTGCTTGCTCATCTGTTTTCCCAGAAGTTGTTGCAGGCCACAGTGAGTACGGCCACCAGCACCACATACTTCTGGAAGTCAACTTCACCGTCCCTGTTCTCATCCAGCTCCTTCTTCACCTCGTCCACTGCATCTGCATCCTTCTGGGTATCCAGGAGGCCGGAAAGCTCAGCCAGCAGTAGCTCCTTCAGTTCCTTCTTTCTCAGTTTATACTCATCACTTTCTTTGCCAGAGTGGGTATAGAATACGTTGATGAGAGATTCCATGACAGTCTCCAGCTCTGAGCCTGTGGCTGCAACATGGTTGAGTTTGGGGCTGAAGACGGAGCAGATGAGAGGGACGAAGATGTATGTCCTATAACCAGAGCCAGAGTGGGTTACTGAATATTTTTGTAAAAACCAATTATTTATCAAATATAGCTGGGTTTGGAGGGCAGTTTTGTGTTCAGAATATTGGTCCACTTACCTAGCCACATACTAATTCCCCTCCATAAAGTGAATGAATTTGATCCTGAGTTTATTCCAGTGAGGCAAAGACTCTTATAAACCCTTTGTTGTTGTTGTTGTTAAGTCATTTTTAAGTCACATCCACCTCTTTGTGACTTCATTTGGGGTTTTCTTTTTTTTTAAATAAAATGAATATTTTATATTCCTAAATTTTCCAAGTAATTTTTTGCTATAGATACAATTTTGTATTTAATATTTTAGAGGAAAAAGACAGTGTTTCAGTAATCTTGCTGGCAGCTGCTGTAGGGGTGTAAGATCCACCAACAACCAGCACCCAGAAAGCTGCCAACACAGGTTCTTTGATCTGCTTTACCAAGGAAAGTAACTTTAAGGGGTTAACAATCTCAGTTTAATCAAACATACAAATATCATTCACAGTTCAGGGGGAAAAGATCAGCCCCCTGAACTTCAAGGCAAATACAAACAGAAATTACAAACATCAACAGATAGACCTTGTCCTATTCAAATCACAATGCATAGTTACCAGTACCAACACATGGGGTGCAAAGCTGGGGGGCAGTTTGCAGCTAGCCCAGAGTCTCAACACTCCTTCTGTGAGTGTTCCCCAAAAATCAAACGCCAAGCTCTCCTCAATTATATCCAGTTTGGAGACCTGAGGGCTCTGACCTCACCCAGGCTGGGTCTGGGAAAGTTCTCCATCCCCAGGATCACATCATATACAAATCAATGACTCCCAATTGTCTCAGTGCTGAGAAATACTCCAAGACAGAAAGATCACACTTTATCTGCCCCATTCAAACAAAGGCCAGAATCATTAAAGGCACTTAAGAGAAGAAAAGCAAAATGTCCCACCTTAATTACTACTACAGATGGGACCTTTTTCACATCATGTTTAACTCCACGGGTCCATGGAGCAGAGTTTGAGGCATATTGTTGGGTGGAACCTTAGCATGTGGCCCATTTGGGGTTTTCTTGTATTAGAGTGGTTTGCATTTCCTTCTTCAGCTCATTTTACAAAGGACAAAACTGAGGCAAACAGGGTTAAATGACTTTCAAAGAGTCACACGTCTAGCATCTGAGGCCAGATTTGAACCGGACTCTTCCTGACTCCAGGCCTGGCACTCTACCCACTGTTCCACCTACTAGCCATGGCTTCCAGTATGTACTCTACTATGAGGACTAGCCTGGCTAAGTTCAAAGAGGCTCATCACCATAGAGTTCGTAATAGGGATAAATTATTATTATCAGTATCAATTATATTATTATTGTTATCATTATCAACAACAATAATAGCTGATATTTATATAGTACTTTAAGATTTGCAAATATGTTATCTCAAAATTTTCCACATGTTATATCTCATTTGAGCCTCGCAACAACCCTGGGAGGCAGGGTTTATTATCTCTATTTTATAGATGAGGAAACTGAAGCTGAGCAAGGTGAAGGGCATTGTCCAGAGTCACACAGTTTTTCAGGTGCAGCAATTCAGACGAACTATCTTCCCAGTAACGAATGGCTTGCCAACTCTGCCAGTGGACAGAATGTCCACCTGAACCAAATGTGTTCTTTGGCATACTGAAGTACAACCTTTATACCAGGAAGGAGCCTTTAAAATATTCTCCCATCTAAGGTAACAATTGTAGTTAGGTAACTGAAAGTTCATCTTTTGAAAATTTCAAACTTCAGAATTCCAGCTCTCTGGCAAAGTAGGGGGCTAGGTGAACTTTTATACCTATAATTATGTGTCTGACCAAGGACATTAGCTGCTGCTGTTCCTCCTTAAGGAAGCGTCTGCAATCCCATCTCATACTTTTTTTTTTTATTTGGGGCTAGAAGAAGGCAGGCATGAGTGCTATTCCAGGTTTTCAGCAATTTTAAGAGATCCGATGTAAATCATACTAGAATCCAAGCATGGATCTTTTTCTGGAAACTTAGCTTGCTATGCGATTAAGGAATGTCTGATGAAGAGGAAGCCTTATTTCTTTCAGAGGAAGGATCATATTCTACAGCATCCCTCCCTTCCCAAATTATTTGATTGCAGGTTGGAAAGATGTAAAAATTTTGAGCTGGAAGGGACCTTATAGATTATTTATCCATTCAAACCCTTCCTTTTACAGATAAGGAAATTGAGGTCCAGAAAGATAAGTAACTTGCCTAAAGTCACATTGGAAAGCAGTGGCATCAAATATAGTTCCTCTGACTCCAAATCTATATGAATATCTATATCTATATATTATATAAAATGAACATTTTAATTATTTTCTACGGGCCCATGTTGTCCTCCAATGATGATTTTAAAAAACAAGAAAAAAACCCAATTCAATCCTTTTTTCAAGTAGAATTGCAGATGAAATGAAGAAAAGTGATAGAGATGTAAAAGGTCCAAGAAAACCAAACAGCAAATTTCATTCATGTTTGGGACAAATTTTGTTTTCTTGTTGAGGCCTCTTAAATTGTATCTTCTTCTTTAAAACATGTGGCTAAATAAATTTTAAGTGTTACAATAGAGTTTGTACTTTGTGATATCTGTTGGCTGCGTGGTTCGTTAAACTTCAAGCCAACTGAAAATTAAGCATTAACTACAGTATTAGCAAGAAAAAAATTAAATTAAAAGCCTTTAAAACTAATCTTCCAAATTTTTTCAAATGTCAGTATAGAAGATGAAAATCATTATTTGCTATGTTTATTATGCCATCCGTAAATCCCTCTGTATCCTTAATTTCCACGGTGCTTCAGGCCATCGGAGCATGAAACACTGTCACATACTTACATTAACTTTCTGTAACAATCGTCCAAGTGTAATTTGCTCGTGTTGAACCTCTTCATGCTGAGCCCATTAAACATTTCCTTGGCCTTGCACAGTTCCATAGAGAAGGCTAAGAGACATGTTCTGGGCCCAGATTTCAGCTCTTGTGTTTGGCATTGGTGGAGTTGGAGCTCTCATTGCTGCCACTGTGTCCAATGAGTGGAAAGTAACTACCAGAGCATCGTCAGTTATCACTGCCACTTGGATTTTCCAGGGTCTTTGGATGAACTGCGGAGGTAACGCATTGGGTTCTTTCCATTGCAGACCACATTTTACTCTTTTCAGAGTACCAGGTAATTATAGCATATTTGTTTGGACAGGAAATAGTTTCTTCTCCTCTCCCTTTCCCCTCTAACACTCTATTCTATTAATAATATTAATAATAATTAATATTATCTATATTATTATAATATCTATATTATAATAATAATTAATAATAATATCTATTATATTATATTCCCTTTTTACCCCCACACTATCCAACACTTGCTCTGCATATGCAGGCTCTGGAAGACTGAGTGTTTAATTAAGGCTCCAAGGTTGGGGTTAGAAGGGGTGTGGCATGGTTGTGTTGGTTACACTAGAAAGACTGGGCCTTATTAGGAACACAAGAACTTAGAAATGACTTACTGATCTTCTAGAAATGCCCAGTGGATTTAATGTGTAATTAATTCTAAGATGGAAAAATATAAGGAAGGCTTATAATGATAATATATTACCGTCTGGAAGGAAGTAATCTTTTTTAAAGCAAGTTTTTACTTGCCCTCAAGTATAAAAGCTTTCTGATGTGAAAATCTAGATGTGATGATGGAGTAGAATTCCAAGAAGTGTTTGAAGGTTACCCTTCCTTGAGACTAATAAACAGAGTAATGGGAGCCTTAGACGACCTGCTCCTAAAGACACTTTTGGAAAAGGAAAGGGATTAGGTAAACTAAACATGTTTTTTGCATTTTTATTTGTTATTCAGCAAGGGATTAAGAGATCAACACAAGAGAATAAAAAGAAAAGAGGCAGCTCATTTTAAAAATATTCATTTTACATTATATATAGAGATATAGATATGGATATTCATAATATCATAATGGAAGGGTGCTGAATTTGGAGGACCTAGATTCAAATCCTGCTCCTGTCACTTTCTACCTTTGTGATCTTGGTCAAGTCCTATAACTTTTCTGGGCTTTGGTGTTTTTACCTGTTAAATGAGGGGGTTGGAATAGATAATCTCAAATATCTTTTTTTGGCTACTCAGTGATAAAGAAAAATATGTTGTGTACTTACAAATGGACTAAAGTAGATGGATGTATGTGGAAAGAGGGAAAATATTAAAGAGATGTTTACACAATACAAAATATACAAAATACTGCCTCTTAGAAGATTGTTGTCCTTAAGTCATTGTAAAAATGTTTTAAGATCACTCTGCTTTTTTGCATATTGTGACAGTACTAGTTCAAATAAATTGAAAATGTATTACATAAAGAATTGTACCTCAAGGGTCCAGTAATAGAACTCAAATGGGATGTTTTATAGAAACAACTAAAAAAAAGAATTTAAATATTCAAATGGTAAGAATGTACCTTGGCCTTAGGAAAGAGACAAATAACATTTTAACTCAGAAGTTACTAAAGCATAATATTTTATGGGACTTCATGTCTAGTATGTGTGTCATTAGTCTACAATCAGTGCAAAGGGATAAAGAAATCATACTTAGCTTAAGCCAGGAGATTTCTAATGACAATCACACTGAATGTTCAAGCTTGGATGCCCATGTTAGGCCCTCAGATGCCAGGTTCATGCCAAAGTGTCCATCCGAGTGAACAAATGAGTCAATATCAGTATCAACTGAGAAATTTTACTTGGAAATTAGTATATAATATGAATTACTTAAGACCTATTTTAATAGATTCTAATTCTATTTCTGTGCATTTCTGTGACTTCTTCCCAACAAAAGCTGTTTTCTCCTAAGAATGAGAAGTTTTGAAAAACGAGTTAAGTCAAGGAACTGTTGCCTCCCTGTATGCTTCCTGTGGTTTCCCTTTTTATCACTCTCAGGATCACTGGATCCCTCCTAGTACATTTCAAGGAGCAAGGAGAAGTAGCAAAGAAGTAGGTTTCTTTGTGCTTTGGAAACTAAATGTTATCTAAGTGTGTACTATTGTTTGTTTTTATTAGCAGCAGCTATTAAATGCCTTGCTTTTACTCTCTAACCTTTGCCAGGAGCTTGCAATCTTAATGTCAAAGAACCAGTTTTTGACCTGGCTTTCCAAACAAAAGAGGTTACTTAGAATGGGAAGATATGACTTTGACTGCTCAATATAGTTATATGGACTTTACATTTGCAATTACATGTTCATGTGAGTGCAGAAAAAAATAAAAACCTTTGAGAAACACTGAGTTAGATATTATATAGCCTTATATATGAGCCAGATGTATGTATTTATTCATTCATTCAACCACTGATGAGTCCAGACCTATGGTTTTCATCAATGAAGCAAATTCTCTGTATGGAAACTTCTTCCACTGATGCAGATTCATTTGCAGTTTAAGAGAGCTGCCCACAGCGTTGCAGGTGAGTGACTTCACCATGGTCACACTGTTAACGTGTCAGGCTTGCACCAACAACTTCTTAACTTCAAGACCAATCCTTTCTCTACTTGCCATGCTGCCTCCAAATGTTCTCTGTTCAGAACAATAATTTTTCCCTTAATTTTCCTTATTTCTCCTAATTGCTGAGGACATTTTATTAATTTCTACTATCTCCTTACATAATGCCTAGTAGAGTGTTCTATACATAGCAAGCAATTTAGATGTGTACTAACAGGCAGAAAGGTGGCTATCAGAAAATACTATCCTTAAATTAATAAATAGATAATTATATTATCTATTTTATACATATATATATATAAAATAAATAAAAAGCATAAAATTTGTATTTGATATATCCAGAATCAAATTCGTTTATAAAAGGTCTATGTAGAGTTTTCTGAATATATCTATTTTTTTAAAAAACAAACAAACCAGGAACAATGATTCATCTTTGCAACGGAAATAGGAACTCACAGATCTTGGATTTCCTTATAAAGATGGAGCAAGTCCAAAAGGTACTAATGGCTCTTCCTTTATTCTTAAGTGAAACTGTAACAATGACAGAGTCGACAGTGCAATGCTGCCCTCCCATTTCCTTTATAACAAAATGTAACTAGGGAAAGCAAACAACTGCTTATAAAGAAATTAATATGGGATCATATTATTTTAATTATATGTACTTTTCAACTATTTCATTGATGTCAGACAAACTTTCTGAGATCTAAGCACTTTTTCAAGACAAAGAAAATGCAAACCCATCCTTAGCAGCCAATTTTTCATTTGCTGACTATATATTTACTAGAACCAGAAGACTTTAAAATTGAAAGTCTAGAGATCATGTAGCCCCATCCTTTATTTTACCTGTTAAAAGACAAAGGCCTATAAAGTTTAGGGAACTCATCCAAGAGCATACATCAAGTTTGCAGTAGAATCAGAACCAGAAATGAAGCTTCTGAATTCCCAGCCCAGTGCTTTTTCTACTATGTAGGCAGCACAGTATTTGGTAGTTACTCTATAATGATCTTAGACCAACTTGCATCTAATCTCTATAAGTAGACAATCATTATTCTAATCGATTTTTTGGGTAGTAGAAATTATATCATCTTAAAGAAATAAAATACCTCTTTTCTAAAACTAATTTTTACGGTGAAGTTAACAAACACAAACATTTCAATATCCCAAGCACAGAAGTTCATAGTCTTAAGCACTAAAAATCAACAGCTCTTTGCCCATATTGACAGGCTAACCTTTTTCAAATAAAGCATTGTGGAATCATTTCTAGAAAAGAGATTATAGAGAGAGAGTGTTTCTCTCTCTCTCTCTCTCTGTCTCTCTCTCTCTCTCTCTCTCTCTCTCTCTCTGCGTGTGTGTGTGTGTTTGCAAAGGTCATAGGGCCATACTACCCACCAGCTACCAAATGCTTTCAGCTGCATTTCATTGCCCTTAGAAATAAATACTAAAGCACACTGGGTTAGGTATCAGTGAATTCTTCTCCGCTTCATAGTTGTGAAAGTTATAACTTTCCACTTTCTTCTACTTTATGATATGACTCAAATAATTTGTCTATTTGGAGTTTACTATAGTATATGGCATATAGGGATATAAAAATTTCCACCAAACTACTCAGATTTCCCAGCATCTCTTGCTCGTCAAATAAAAAAGCCACTGGCCTACCCCAATTGCTGTGGTCTTGGTTTTATAACATAGGTTGTTGTATGAATTTGCTTCTAGGTTTTGTTCATCTGGTGGATTCTACTCTCTAACTTTTCTATTTTTTCATCAATACCAGAAAGCTTTGATAAGAATGTTTTATAACAAAATTTGAGAACTTACAGTACCACCTCCTTCATTGTTATTTTTTCCCATTATTTACTTTTAAATTTCTAAACTTTTGTTCCACCATTTGGATCATTATGATTTGTCTAATTCCATAAAACCTCCCTATAAACCAATATAAAACCAATTTGTTTGGTATAGTGCAATATTAGTATATTAATTCTAGGGGTAGCATCATTTTTGATTATAATGGCGTTGCAGTCATGAGCACTGAGTAATTCCTTTGTGATTATTTAGGTGTCCTTTTGTGCCTAGAAACATTGTTTTGTAGTTGTTTTTAATCTAAGTCCCATGTGTGTTTTGGCAGTTTAAATCCTAGATATTTTATTCACTTTCCCATTTTTTCCTATTGGCTTTTGTGAATAATCATTAAAGTGATGATTCTTGAGCATTTATTTTATATTCTTCTACTTTAATAAGCTTACAAATTGTCTCATTTGGTTTATTCACTGATTCTCTAAGGGTCTCTAAATAAACCATCAGACTATCAGATTCCCCCCAAAAGGGAAATTTTGCTTCTTTTTGTCAACTCTTCTTACCTTAATTTCTTTTTCTTGTCTTACTGATAAAGCTAGTATTTCAAGTTTTGTGTCCAATAGTGGAAACTGGAGATATCCTTAGTTCAACCCTAAACTTATTGGTCAAGTTTCCAGTGTTTCTCCATTGCAAATAATTCTTAATGCTTGGTTTGAGATAAGAACTTTTGATCAAATTAAGAAAGTTTCTTCCATTCCTATTTTAAAGCATTTAAAACATAAATTATTGCTATATTTTGTTGAAGGTTTTTCCTTATCTGTTGATATTGGTACATAGATAAGCCTGTGGGTTTTACTGTTATTAATATGATAAATTGTATTAATTATTTTCCTAACATTGAACACTTACTTTCTTTTTGTTATAAATCCAATTTGGTTATAAGGAATAGTCTTTGACATTTGTTGTAGTCTCTTTGGGAACTATTTAAAATATATGTATCAACATTCATTAGTCATATCTATTCCTTCATCAGCTCTGGTCTTCTCTGGTTTGGGTATCAGAAACACATTTGTCTCATACAAATCATTTGGCAGCATGTATTTCTTTGTTTTTAAGAATAATTTATGTAGCATGGCAATTCTTTAAATGTTTGGTGGAATTCACTTGTAAATATGTCTGCATTAGGTATGTTTTTCTTTTGGTAGATTACTTATGACTTGCTCTGTTTTTCTTTGTGAGATTGTGATAAGTAGATTGATAGATACACTGTTAGTCTTTTTTAAAATACTAGCTTTGATATTATCAGTTTAAAGCCTTTGTTTTCAATTTTACTAATTTCTCCTTGATTTTCAAGTTTTCTTCTTTTGCATTTATTTTGTAATTACTTTTTAAAACTGGACATGCAAGTTTTTCTTTTTCATTAGTTAATCTATTTTTTTCAGAAATATAAAATTTTTTCTAAGGAATGCTTTGGCTGTATCCCCTATATTTTTGGAATGTTTTTATTTTACTTTTTCTCAATCGTATGTAAAAAAAAAA
>JAQQSZ010011948.1:0-12125 GCA_028646595.1 Phalanger gymnotis | reverse complement strand
GGAGTATTAAGTTTGGAGACAGAAGACCCTGGTTTAAATCTTGACTCTGCTATTAACTACCTTGGTGAACTTGGGAAAGTTATTAAATCTCTCTGGACCTCAGTTCTCTCATCTGACTCTTACTCCTTGTGGGAACAAGGGCAATTTACTTAGCCTTCTTGGCCTCAGTTTTGTTATCTGTAAAACCATAGAGTTGAGCCAAATTCTGTCTAAGGTCCCTTGTAGGTCTCAATCAATGATCCTATGATTATATTATGTTTAAGATTTCTTTCGGTTATGAAACCTATGGTTTTAACATCAAAATATCTTCTTTTCAAAGCTTAGTCATTAAAGTAAGGCACAAAGTAAGTTTTTAATGAATGTTTTATCTATCTACCTATCTATCTACCCCCCTCTCCTCAATGTGTCACCTAACTATCCTATATCTCTATGTCTGTTTTTAATCCTTTCCCTTGACATTTCTGCAGCATGTGAAACGCATTCCAGTATTTCACCAACGATAATATAATATGCCAATTTGGCTTTCCTCATTAACTTGCTTAAAGTTTCTAGTTGAGCCTCCTTATAGGAGTTAGTCTTTCAAGGATGATTTTGTTTGGTCAAACCTAAAAAGAGTAATGCTTTCCTTGTGAGAAGATGGTGCTGCATATTGATTATCAGATTAAGGTGGGCTATTGAAACTTTTTAAAAAAGATTTTTTTTGGAGTGGGAAAGGCAAGACAATTGGGATTAAGTGACTTGCCCAAGGATACGCAGCTAGCAAGTCAAGTGTCTGAGGTTGGATTTGAACTCAGGTCCTCCTAACTCCAGGGCTGGTCCTCTATTTACTGCTCCACCTACCTGTCCCTATTGCAATTGTTTTTTCTAGGCACCATGATAGATTTAAGTTGTTCTGTCCACATTCTCTCATCCATTCCCTCTTGTTCCAAACTTTATACATTTGCAAGATAGCTGGTGGGTTCAGTGGTGATTTCTATGGCCATGAGACAGAGCAGAGTGAAATTACTTTTCCCGAGATTGAACCCAAGACCTTAGTCTCATTAGCTCTATTTTCTGAATCAGTTCATGCTATCAGATTGATGTCAGGCTAATGGATATTTTTAAAATTAATTATTGTATCTATTGGCATTTTTTAGTACATAAAAGCAGTTTGAATAATTTTATTGCCTGACTAATTTTTATTTATCTTAGCACCAGCTACCTCACTGGATTGTTGTGAGGAACAAATGAGTAAAGTACTTTGCAAACATAAAAGCATTATGTAAATGCTATTGTTATTATTATTAAGTATATAAGAGAAGTATGAAGATACTTCTACTTGTTACATACACACATTTTGTGCGTATGTAACAAGAAGCAATCTTAGAGACAAAGTTCTTATGAACACTTAGCACAGTGCCTGGAATGTAGTAAGCAAATTAATAAGTGCTTGTTGACTTGAAATTAGATTACTAGTTCAGAGGTCATGGACAAGATGATCATTTGTGCATGACATTAACACTAGCAGTTGAAAAATAAAAGTCTCTTTTTTTTTGTCGACTCAATGTCAAATGACTTTTGATTAAAAAAAATAAAAGGACTAGTTCTTCCTGGCTCCGTACAACCATTGGTCATGCCACTCCAGAAGCTGAAAGTGCCCTCCAGAAGCTGAAATACCTCAGCAGGTGTCAGTACAGGAAAGGGCCATTTCACTTAGGCTGGCACATTTATTGGACTTGACACTGACTTAGGCATTTTTCATTCCTGAGCTGGCATCAGGAAGTCACTGAGCTATACTTTAAAGGCTTAATTACATATGTGCATGTGTGTGTGTGTGACTCCCCTCTTGCACCATCAATGTTCTTTCCCTTCTGTCACACTGATATTAGAAAGCAGATGTTTGTTGTAAATTATGTTTATTTAATATGTGACTAAGCAAAGACACTGAGTTGAATTATAACTTTTTTCAAACTTCTACCTAATACATAAAGCTATAGTAATATCAGCCCCACAGAATCAGTTTAAAAATAAGTGCAGCTAGGATGCGGTATTTTATGACTGAATGCTAAAGCTCTCATGTTGAAAGAAAGCCAGGAGGTAGAAACAGTTGAACTATTCCAAATGTATCATGTCTAAAAAAGCCAAAAGACAAGCTATGGTTATAAAAAATTTCTGTCACATTCACTTCCTCTCTCCATCGATACTGTTACTTTTGTGTCCTTTCAAAGCTTTTGTCCTGAAATTTGTTCCAAAAGTGCTGGAAATATTTTTTTCCTTCTTTTCTTCTTGTTAAGTAATATCCTATACCGTTGTCTTGGTTTACCAGTTCCAAGTGAACAATCATAGCCCAAATCTTCTCCCCAGAGTCTTCCTTAATTAGGCCTTCCTAAAGAACTAGAAAGGAACTGACTCAAGAGCTACCAGTTGACTGTCATTTTTTTTCTCTCTTTTTTTCTGTTTACAACTTGCCTCTTTGGCATATTTTTCCTTTGTTGATGGGAAGCCGAGATGATTCATGCTTGAATAAAACTGTTTGTGGGCACATTCACATACTTATGTTCACAGCTGGATTTGGAAATAAGAAATAATGTTAAGGACCCCGGGAAACCTTGGACCTATGAATTTCAGATGCAACTAGCTCCCAACTAGCAACTAACTAGCTGTGAGACAAGAAACTGGCTCTAGTTGATTTGAGAGAGACCACTGCTAAATTTCCAATGTGAGCAATCTACAAATCATGGCTTGATTTGCTGTTTTGGTGACGGTTGACTTAAGAAAGTATTAATAACACAGATTGAACTTGAAGTATGTGTTCATACATACTGTCCATATCAGCTGCCGAACTTCTCTCAACAGTGAATATTATTTCTGCTGCTGGTCCCTTTGCCACCGTAAACTGCCTGCTTGATAGGAGATGAATGATTTGTTCCCTGCTGGACCCCACTAAAGTCAATTTACTCTGGCCTTCTTGGCATTGCCTAAAGCTGAGACCTGACCTGTTTACCTGTCCCACCTTAGTTGATCTATCTCATCTGAGGCCTCCTGACCATTTCTAGTTGGACCTATCATACAGCCAGTGAACCTCTCAACACATGAGCCCTGACCAGGAATCCTTAATGCCCCTCTTCGGACCTGCTAGTCATTAGTACCCAGTGTGGTATGCTGGTCAGGCTAGCTGCTTTGCAGTGAGAAATGATAGTTTATTTTCAATCCAATCCAATAAACATTTATTAAGCATCTATTACATGCCAGACACTGTGCTAAACACTCAAGATACAATTAATAAAAAGAAATATAGTCTCTGCCCTCAAAGAGCTTACCATTTAAAGGGTGAAACAACATACAAAAGGAGGCAGGAAAGTGGGGGCGGGGAGTACAGGAAACTAGGGGGGTACCTGGTTCAGGGGCATCTTGTTCTGTGAAGTTGAAACTAGGCAGGGCAACAGATGCAAAGTAGAATGACCTAAGAGTCCAATTTCTGCCCTTTATAAAGGAAGGCATTGGGAGGAGTTTGGTACTCTACCCTCCAGCCCTGCAATCAGAGGAAAGAGGAGGCTGAGAGAGGTGGAGTCAGTCAAGACTTGAATTAGAAGCATGGTGGTGAGTTTATAAATGATGAGTTTATCCAGAGAAGGGCATCTTATTCCTGTGGAATTGAAACTAAGCAGGACAGCAGATGCAAAGTGGGTTTTCAGGAGGAATCTACCATCATTCCCATCTCGGGGACTTAAACCCTGTTAAGGGATTCTCTTGCAAAAGCCTAGGGGCCAAAGATAGTGGAACAGATGGTCTCTACTCTGTCAGCCAGACCCAAGAGCTTTTTGTTGAAATACCAACTCAACCCTTGTCAGGACTGCAAGGCTCTGGCAATACCACCTTGAACAATGGGCCTTTGCTTCTTCAGGCATACCTGAATGTGTGTCAGAAATCATCTGACGTAATTCCCTCAAAAAAAAATCCCGAGAAAATTGGACTGATCTAAAGTTTGAGAATCCCACAGATATGGAACTAGGGGGCCTCAATATCTAATTACAGCCTAGAAATTCTAATAAGTAGTGGCTTTCGTCCTTGCTGATCAAAGAAGATTAAAATGACATCACTATGTTGGAGTCAATGTACAGTGTGTCTGACTGTGACTGATCAGACTAATACACGCTCAGAAGGCTGTACCCCAGATCAGGCACAGATACTCTATATAAACATTGGAAATTGAATATCTCTAAAATAATAATACATAGTAACAGAGGATCAAAGAGAGGGTGGCCCTTCAGGTGAGCTGTCACTGAGTATATCTGAAGGCGCTATGCAAGAATGATCTCCAAGCTACTTTTAGGTCTAAATCTATGACCCTATGGTTGTATATTGATAGGAATGACAAGTCTTTGTTAGTGAGACTTTGGAGTTATGTCTCTCTTGAAGTCTCAAAGCTTTTTGGAGGCTGCCCTTGTTATTTTTTCAGACTCTTGGACCATTACTCTTGAGGAAGATTCACTTTAAATCAATTCAACAAGAAAAGTATTTTGTCTACTATGTGCAAGACAGTATGCTTGCTGCTGGGATATAGGAGCAGATTGTAACCACAAACTCCTCTGATGCCAGTGCTCTTGTATATAGTATCATCTGCTCACTTTGACACTCTAGATCTGGGTGTAGCTTGCCTTGTAAACCCAGAAATTTGCATTCAGCTATTCCTACCACATCATATCAGGGACTGAGTAAGCACTTAATAAATTTGTTCTGATTGACCGACTTATTGACTTGGAGAAGTCTAATCTGTTTTTTCTGAAAAATCTAGAAGGTTGTTAACAGAAGTCTTGACCCCTTGCTCAAGGGAGATGCCTTGAGCTGTAGTAACTATAGTAAACCCATAAACTGGTCCTTAATGATATCGCTGGCTCTCCAGGACTTCAAGACTTGGCCCCTGTACTCTCGAACCTCACAAATCTGCTGTCTTCCCTAAACTACTGTCAGCCTTTCCTCCTAGCCTTTTAAGGTTAGTTTCAGCTGGATGCCCTGAGGCTGGGAAACCTATGTCAGAACTGCATCTTCATCTGGGGTGCCCAACACCAGACATGTCCCTGATCACCCAGAGATCAGTAAAGGGGATGTATCTTTCTCCTTGACCATAAGTGGGGGACAGATGCCGTGGGGTTCTTTGAGAAAGAGGGCCATAAGGTAACTTGAAATTTAGAACAAGTGGTGAGGGAACCTTGTGACTCTCCAGTACTTAGCACAATACGGGGCATGTAAGTACTTAATAAATGCTCATCTTTCTAGAGTGTCCTATGATAATGCTGAATCATAACTAGACATACTCAAACAGGAGGCACTTCTGCCCCCACTCCAAACCACCTAGGTTAAGGATAATCTCAGTAGCCATTGTTTCTGAACATTGATCCGAGTCAAATTTCCCAAGAATTTCTACAGCCTTCACCACTCCTTTCCTTGTCACTCTTATTGTTAGCATAGTATTTCAGACTCTCACTACTTTTCACCTGGACTATTATGATAACGTCCTAATAGAGCTGCCTGGCACAAGTTTTTCCTTAGCTCAGATTCATTCTTTATACCACGATTTGATAAATCCTCTCAGTGTACAGGTATGATTATATCATTCCATTACTCAGAAATGGTCATTTACTATAAGCTCTCTTTTTCTCCTTCTCTTCATATAAAATTCCCTTGATATCATTAAACATTTTCACCTCTTTTACTCTGGTAATGAGAAGATCCTCACCAAGGCTAGGCTATCTAGATGTATTTTTGATCCAATTCTCTTTTGTTTTTTTCCAGCAGATTGCCCCATTAATAATCCATCCCTCTAATCTCTTTCTATCTACTGTTCTTTCTCTGCTGTTTATAAACATGCTCAATTATCCGCATCCTTACAAAAACCAACCTTTATTAGACCCTATCAGCCCTTTAAACTAATGCTCTTCTCTTTAGCAGCTGAGCTCAGTCTATAGAGATGAACTGTGTAGACTTGTTGCTTCTACTTTGTCTCCTTTCAATACTTTACAATCTGGCTTTCATTTTCCTCCCTTTACTAAAATTGTTCTCTCCCAAATTACCAATGGTCTCTTAATTGTTAAATTTGTTGGCTTTTCTAATTCCTTATGTTTCTTGACATCTTTTTGACATGATTGACCACCTGGATATTTTATTTTCATAGCAAGTAAGCATAAGAGGTGGGCTTTGATCCCAGATTTTCCTGACTCCAGGCCCAACACTATGTCTACTAGACCATGTTGCTTCTATCCAAGAGTAAGTAGAAATTCAAAACACTGGACTAAATAAATGCAAATTTTCATTGATGCTCAGGGAAACCAATATCCTTGTTTTTTGATAATTGTGTTAAAAAAGCAGTCATGCAACCGAATAGCAGTTCTCAGACTACCACCCACTCCTTTCACTCCTACCCTTATAGGATTGTTGTTATTTGCTTTGAGGAGTCAGGCCGAATCGCAGAAGAGTTGGGAGACTTGTTTAAATTTCATACAATTTGGTCATTTCTTGCATGCAGTTGGAATTTCAAGCATAAAATCTATACAATTGTGGGAGTGCTGCTCATGGTAATGTGAATGCTATTTCAAGCATAAGTTCTGTATGATTCCAAGCTCACTCAGCTAAATGCCTTGGTACTTATCCATTGAGAGTCAGTGGGATAGGGCACGGAACTCAGGGTAGATAGCCCTAGATAATCTGTACCATCTTTAGTTTTCTATTGGGAAAATTGGTCATTATTTCCTTGTTTGAACTTGTCTCAAGAGCTCTTTGATATAACCTCTTCTTTGCCATAGATGGCTACCCTCTAGTTGTGGATGGAAATTTTTCAGTGTGTAGAAGTGTGATAATGTATCATAGGGACATAAAAGCTTTTGTAAATGGAAATAATTCAGCCAATATTTCTATGTGCAAGTCACTTCTGTGCCTAATTCTTTGGGGATTATTCTCCAATGCACACTAGGTCATTTTAGAACATGAGCTCGTCTCCTTGTCATTGCTAATTTTGACTATGTTGCCATCTCTACCTCCCCATAGAGCACTTTGCCCACCTAGAAAAGTTGCCAACTTTATTGTCACCAATTTCTGCTTTTCTCAACTCCTAAAACAACTCTTCTAGGAAGCTCTGAGGGATTGATTCTACCTGACCATTCCTTTTTCTTTTGGTGACCCCTCAGAACTCCAGTGAGGCTCCGCTCAGCACTTCTGTCCTAGGTTGCTATGTTGCATTGTAAATGTATTCACCATTTGCTTTGTGTGGGTGTTCTCTCATCCCAGCTATATTGTGAGAGCACCTCAAAGGCTGGGACTAGGCCTTCTAATTCCTTTGAATCCCGTAATAGTGCCTAGGGCAGTGTCCTTTTCACAGCAGGCAATCAAGAGCAGCAATTGACTGAAACCCAGAATCCTGCCAGCTGCGCAATCAGAAAGGATGCCTTGGTGGTCACAGATGCACAACATTTTTTCCTGGACATACTTTCAATGTGTCACTTGATACTCCTGGGCAAGAGCCAGACTCTTTGCTAGTTGTGTGCATATTTTTCCCCCCTTCATTTGTTCAGAACTGCTTTTCTCAATAGCTCTCCACGGCAGGATTCCTTTCACAGCTCAAGCCCTGGATGTCTACATGGCATGTACCTTGAGAGAGGTGGGTTTTTTTCAAAGTGCATATCTTTTCTTCTTGATTTGGCCTCTGACTGTGGTTATTTCTATTATTAACCATCAATGATTCCTATTCTGTAACAGTAGTTATTCAGAATGGGAAGGTATAATATAAAGTAATAAGGCACTTTCAGCTGGATGATTTAATTTTTTTCACATTTCATTTCAGGTTGTCTCTATCATTTCCATTGTATTGCACATGCTGTGTTTTCTTTACATAGAAGTTTATCTCTGTCTTTTTTTCCCCTTAAAGGAAAAACTGGCTAAGGGCAATAGATTCCAACTTTTGAATGTCAGCATCTTTTCTTTACATAAATACTTGAAAACCCTAATTAATTATAAACCAAGCAGCACCACCCACACTCATTTTGCTTGTCTGTGTCATCGGCGACAGCTAGGAAAGACAAACATGTTTCCCCTCTTTACTGGCATCATTCAAGCAACAAAGCTCAAAGGGGAAAAATGTGCATAAATATAGGAACTTAGTAAAATAGGAAAATAAGACTATGGGCTAACATGTATAATGATTTTATCCTCAGCAGAACCAGAAAATTGCTCAACAGCAACTTATTTTTCTATATCATTCAGAATTTGAAGTCCAAAATAATCTGCCCATGTCATTTCTTCAGGAATTGCATTAATATTCTTGTTGCTGATTTGAGAGAGAGAGAGAGAGAGAGAGAGAGAGAGAGAGAGAGAGAGAGAGAAGGGATGAGGGATGGACAAAGACAAAGACACACAGAGGGAGAAAACCTATTTTTTTCTTCTTAACATGTAAAGGATGGGGAGGAGGAAAGAACTGGCTAAAATCAGTTGATTGGAGTGAATTGTTCAGGCACATGGCAAAGACATTGACATTTTAAAAACACATTCCTTCTTTACTCACACTGTACTGTATGTAGTTCTATTCTTGTTGAATAACAAATGTTGAATTGAATTATTATGCCATGATACCACAAAATGTACCTAATTCCTCCCCCTCCTACCCCTTTTCTAGGCTCTCAGATAGACTCTTGCTTGAAAGGCAGGGCTGCTGGCAGACACATCTGATGCATGTACCATGAGATGAAAGCGTTATGGGTATAGAACTGTTATCACACCCCTCACAGTCTCATTTTCACTTGTTCCTCTGGTATACACTTATGGCGTGCTGACAATTCACTTGATTACAGTGTGGAAACGCTGAGGTTCAAAGCAAGCCTTGCATCTTTATTCACTCCTGGAGATTGTTTTTCTATCCCATCCTTTTCCAGCTTGGCTTTGACCCCTTTTAATTAAAGAGTCAGAATCTTTAACTTCAGAATTCTGTATTCAACTCACTTTTCTTGATAAATAGAAACTTAGCAATAAAGCTTATTGGGATCATGAATGCCACAGAAAAGAAATACAGGCTGATTGGAAGAATGCTTTCCTCTCTGTTTTCAGCCACATGTCTAGATCTGGGGTAGGCCACCCACAGCGTGCCTGCCCAAAGCTGCAGCCACCCACATCTTGAGAGCTCCTTGACATTCTTCATCATCCAACTCTACTTCTGCTTAATTAAGGGTTCTGTGCTTGGCTGTATGTGGCCCAGCCAGCCTACTTAGTCCACTTCTCTCCAAGGGAAAGAAGGTCTTGACAATACACCTACTAACTGGTTCACTTGAGACAACATTATCTACAGATTGATTTCCTTCATCAAATCATAGTGCTCATTGACTGAACATGGATAATAGGACAGTTAAGAGAAGCCATAGCTTTCTTTGATTTATTTTTTTAAAGTTTTACTGTTTTTTATTCACAAAGCACAATTATTTGTTCTTGAGACCTTCTTCCATTGGAATCCTTCATTGCAACAAAGAAAAACATTGAAAAAAAGTCACTTGAGAGGTCGATCTGTGAATGACACTGAATTCAGTACCCAAAGGTTCTTTTCTCTGTAACAGGAAGAAAGTGCGTTTCCTTTTCAGTTCTCTGGGACTGAGATTGTTACAATTCATCTGAGTTCAACTCTTTTTAGTGTCACTGTCATTTACTTTATTATAGTTGCTGGGCATATGGTTTTCTTGGTTCTGTTTTCTTCATTCTTCAGCACTTTGTGAAGTCTTCCATGTTTCTCTGAATTTCTCCTAGTTGTTTCTTATGGCACAGTAATATTCCATTATACTTATGTATCACCTTTTATCTTTTTATGCTATTCTGCAGTTGATAGGCACTCATTCTCTGTTTCTGTCTCTGTGTCTCCCTGTCTCTGTCTCTGTCTCTGTCTCTCTCTCACACACACACACATACACACACACACACACACACACACACACACACACACATTGCTGCCACAGAGTGATACTATGAACTTCTTGGGAAATGAGGTCTCTGAGAAAGCCACTCTCTTAATATAGGAGAAATCAAACTCTGAAGGATAGGGGTCAAGGTAAGAGGAGAAGGATACCCAGGGCATAAGCTTTTAAGTTCCAGTGCCAGGGAAGTTGTGCCAAATAAAACTACTTCAGGATAGCTAGGGCTCTGCAATTGTGTGAGCTATAAAGTCTATTGCGCTGCAGTCAGGTTTCATTATGGTTCGAGGGTGGGCATGGGTTAAATGAAAACATGACTGAGTAACACACCTATACATCTGTAATAACACAGGCACTGTTTTTGCTCTGGGCTCTGTGTGAAGTAGTTTGCCTGTGGACAGTGTCCCACATATTACATTCTTTTCTCCTATTATGGATTTCGATTCACAGTGTCTCATATTTTCTGTCCTTTTGTACTGGTTTTGTTTTTATGTCATCTAGCCTATTGTATTTTATGTTGAAGTTGATTTGTCTGTCTAACTTGGATTGTAAGCCCCTGGGGCTGTAACTTCTTATATGTCTTGTATAGCGCTGAGTTTACTGTTAGAACACATGAAATGGTAAAGGGAATTAGAAGCAATGAGACTTTATTGACCAGAGCTCAGTGCTAGGAACACTGAATTTAAATCCCTGTCCTCTCCTTAGCAGCCTAATTATGGTGAAAAAGGGTATGTGCCCTTGTCGCACATCACGTGTCTGTAATGAGATTGAGGGGAGAGGTAGGGGAAAGAGGAAGGGATGTCATCTCTGATGAAAGAGGTTTATCTTATTCCAAGAAGCTATATCCTAGGGCTATATTCTTGGGTTTTCTAACTAAATGAGAGACTCGAGCCTCTAGGCCTCCTAAGTTTCCTGATAACAACTAAAGGCATTTTGATGGAGTGATGGAACCAGGAATCTATTTAATCTTCTTTCTGTGTCAATAGATATAAAGAACTTTGGGGAAGGGGATCCTAGAGGTTTACAGCAACATTGGCAAACATGAGAATTGTGATCTAATAAAGGACCTTGTCTTTAAGCTATTGCAATCTTGAGTGTCTTGGAACATATCATAATCTCTGTGCAATGGGTAACACAAACTACTACTACCTTTCATGGATTGGGATCCTATTTTTGAGTTTGAGCTTCACATTTTCCCTCTCCATCTCCTCCCTCCCATACCTTGACCTATTTCACATGTCCATTACAGGCTGTATAATGGCCATGCCCTCTTCATAAGAGAGGAACATACATAATAAAAGGACAAAAAGAGACTTCTTTGAGATTTCCTCTTAGTATAACATCCTGTAAATTCTGAGCATTACTCATTTCTGTTCGTGATAGATTCCTTCCCTCTCTGTCCCCACACTTCGATGCTGTGGCCAGACATACCTACCTGATTCTGTCTAAGAATTTAGACTCATTTGCATTCTAGCGCCAATTCATGCTCTAGGCAGGAGGAACAGGAGGAACCAGGGGTGTTGTGAACCTCAAATAACAATGATTGAAAAGACTTTGCAAAGTTAAAGGTCTATACAAATGCCAATTATCATCATCGTCATCATCTAGACACCAGGCCTTCAGTCTGGTGATTTCATTTCCTTGGCTTTCCACTGCATTTCTGCTTAGCTCAAGCAATGTTTATGAAGCAATGAGCAGTGCGGGCGGGGTGTGCTAGATACCGTATTTCCCCATGTATAAGACGAACCTTAATTTTGGGCCCCGAAATTTGAAAAAAATGTATTACATAAAGTTATTGAACTCAAGTTTTAGTCATCTGCTCATAGTTTTCAGCCATCTTTTGAGCAAGTCTGGTGTGTGTACGCATGCTTAGTCCATTCCGTTTCGTGAACCTGAAGCACCAATTGTGTCCTCCTTTGAAATCAGTAACTTCTTTTTCATCAGCAATTCTTCTTGCCTCCTGATGAAACTTCTTTGTGGACACAGGAATTCCAATTGCCCTTTGCTCTTCAATCCATATCTTCAATTCCCTCTCTAAATCTGGCCATTTTGCTGACCTGCCTCTCATGGCCTTCTTCTGCCAAGGTGTTTTCAGTAGGGTGTCTTCTTCCTGTAGCCAGTCTCAGATTGTTTTCTCAGTTGGAGGAGGACCAAACTTAGTTCAGCAGCATGATTTCCATTCACTTTTGAGAACTGGATCACTTTTAA
>JAQQSZ010011947.1:0-12125 GCA_028646595.1 Phalanger gymnotis | reverse complement strand
TTAAATCCTTAATCTACGCCCACACAGGTTTCACACCTGATAGGGCTTTGAGCCTGGGGTTTAGCATTTAACAGGTGAAAGTACTTTCACCGTAAACAAAAGCCAAACTCCTCAAGGGCACCCATTAAACTAAGCCCATTTTGCCCTACTGGCACTTATACCAAGCCCCAAGTCATTCTCCCTTTTTTCTCAGGGAATTCAGCACTTGGTTCACCATCTTCTCCTCCTCCCTCAAACTTGCCCTTATACTAGGGGATCTAAATAACCACATAGATTATAATAGCTAACATCTATATAGTATTTTAAGGCTTGCAAATCATTTTACATGTATGATCTCATTTGATCCACACATATATGAGGTAGGTGCAATTATATACCCATTTTATATGTAAGGAAGCTGGGACCAAGAGAGATTAGGTATCTGGGGTCAGACAGCTAATAAGTATCTGAGAAGGGATTTTAATTCTAATCTTCCTGACTCAGAGTCAGGGAATAACCACCTAGCTGCTCCAAATTCTCCCTCAAAATTCCTAGCTTCCAAGTTCTCATACTCCTTACATTGCATGACCTACTCCTTCATTCTATTCCCCCTCTGTGTTTTCTGAAACCATCACCTCTACTCTGTCTTCGTTTCCTTCCCTTTCTAATCTCAACCCAGTGGTTAATCATTTCAGCTTTGCTCTGTATTCTGTTCTCAAACTCCTTGCCCCTGATCCTATTGAAACTCTTTCTCTTGCCAAGCCTTAGCCCTGGATCTCTGCCACAATCCATCTTCTCACTTCCTCTTCACGAACCCTTGAATGCCGCTGGATGAAGTCTCACCACCACACCGATGCATTGCTGGATGATACAACCGTTTATAATCTGGCTTCTGACATCATCACTCAATGGGAACTGCCACTCCAAAGTTACCAGTGCTTACCTAATCGCCGAATCCAATTGTCTTTTCTCAGTCCTCATCATTCTCCATCTATCTGCTGGATTTGACATCAATGACCATTCTCTCTTCCTTGATACTCTTCTCTCTTGTTTTTTTGTGACATGAATGTCTGCTGGTTCTCCTCCAATCTGCCTGACTGCTTTACCAGTTCATCATCCACATCATCTTCCCTAATTGTGAGTGTTCTCTCCACAGTTAGAGAACAGTAAGGGAATATGTATGTCCTAGGTCCTCCTATCTTCTCTCACTATACTCTCTTGGTAACATCCTCAGCTTCCATACATTTAAGTATTATATCTATGCAGATGGCTCACAGACATAAAGCCAACCCCTGAACTTCAGGCCCACATCACCAATTGCCTATTGGACATTTCAAATTGGATACCCTGGAACAGAAGTATCAGACTTGAGGCTTATGGATCCATGCCTGAAAAAACTCCCGAGCGCAGCCCAAACCCATTTAAAATGTAGTTGGGAAATGTTTAACCATATAAATAAAAATACAATAAACATTGATAATGTTCATTTGTGGGTGTCTAAGTCAATATGCCACCTGCAAGAATTTGTTTCTATTTGAGTTTGACACCAATACCTTAGAGAATCAACCCAAGTCAACTAGTCTTTATGAAGCACTTAACTATGTGCCAGACATTGTGCTAAGTTCCGGGGCCATAAATATGGTCCCTTTATTTAAGGAGCTCATGCAGCTCCATTCTCTCCCTGTTATTGCCTCCAGGTTCAAGTATAAACTCCTTGCTGTAGCTTTTAAAGCTTTTCACACCCTAGCCCAAATTAATCTTTCCAGACTCGTTCCTCCTCTTCACTTCAATCCAAGCAAACTGGTCTTCTCTCTGTTCTTCCCATGACATTCTATCTCCCATTTCTACACCTTTGCATAGCTGCCCTACATGCCTGGAATACACCCCCTTCTTACCTCATAGAGCCTTTCTTTTCCTTTAAGATGCAGTTCAGGCATTACGTTTTATGTGAACCCTTTTATGATCCCCAGCTTCTAGTGTCCTCCCTCCCAAACTACCATGTACTTAGCTATTTTGTATAAATTGGTATTATATATATATATATGTATATATATATATATATATAGGCTTATATTTCTGCTCCAGATATCACTTATATTTGTACTTGTCTCAATATCTTAGTTTCTTACTCATACATATCATTTCAATCTTTTTACTTATATCCCCAGAGCCTAGAACAGTGTCTAGAACATAGTAGATGCTTAATAAATTCTTGCTGAGTAATGTCTAAAACATGACCCTTATTTTCCCCAAGTCCATCCTTGCTCCAAATTTCCCTAGTTTTGTTACCAGTACCACCATCCTTCCAGGCACTCAAATCTCTTATCTTAGAGTCATACTAGACTACTGGTTAATTAGCTAATAGCTGTATCTGCACTTTTTTCAAGTGGGGTCCCACATGTGGAATATTTTCCTTCCACGCTTATCTCTTCCTCCTCAAATCCTTAGCTTTCCTTCAAAGCACAGCTCTCGTGTATCTCCTATGAGAGGCCTTTCCTGATAACCCCAATTTATTGGCACTCTCTGTCTCTTGAAATTACTTTCTTTTTATTTACTTGCATGCATGTTGTAACTCTAGTAGATTGCAAGCTCCCTGACGGCAGAGACTGTTTGTTTTTTTTCTTCTTTGTATCACCAGTACCTTACACATAATAGATGTGCAACAAATAGTTGATGAACTGAATTAGATTTCACATAACATCTTAAGCTTTGGAAAGGGTTTTATAATCATTATCTCACTTGTCAGGACTAGAAGGGAATTTAGACCACAGTGGCAATGATGACATAGACTATCAGAAGTAGAGGGGCCTTAGAACATAGAATGTTAAAGCTGAGAGGAACTATAGAGATCATCTATTCCAACTTCATTTCATAGCTTGGGAAAGTAATAGGTAGAGAGTGGAAGAGAATTGTTCAAGGTCACTCCCCAGGGAGAAGATCTCTGGTGGAAGTTATCCCTCAAGTCTGGGGAAAGTGAGTCAGAGAGAGCCGGTTGACATGTTCAGTCCCTCAAACCAACTCTCTTCTTTGCCTTCATTGCTTTTAACACCCACTCTAACCTAAAGATTTCCTTCTCCCCCGTTTTCTTTCTCTATCCCTCCCACCCTCCTTCTCAGTCTTACTTTTTCTCTGCTTCCCTTTGGAAGAGCCATTTTTGCTCCCCTCCCCATGCTGTGGATATGACCTGGGGCAGGTAAAGATTTTTTGTCTTTGTATAGAAATAGAGGAAAGATGTTAGAAGGAGGGTCCCAATTTTCCTTCTTGCAGACCCAAGGGTCCCCTTCCTCCCTTCCCTGAAATTGCTTCAGTGCCTCCCTCTGCCACACATTTCCACTCCTGCTTTCACAACTTGAAATGCAATTTATTTCAAGAGGCAAGTTAATTAGCTCCAGTACTGAGTGGCTTCAGGAAATAGAGGTTCCTCCTGCTGGCTTGCAGACAGATGGGCAGGAGTGCTATAGAGATGAGACTTCCTCTCCAGATGATGGGGGTGTGGCCCCCCCCATAGGTCAAGCCGACTTCAGCCTACAGGACCTGAATTCATGTATGCCTTGAAAGGATCAACTGGTCTTGCTTGGCCCTAGGAAGTAGACATAGAAACAAATGGTTATGGGTTGAGGTGGTGTTGGTGGTGATGGTAGCGGTGAAGGAGTTAAAGAGAGAAAGATTTCAACTTGTGAGGAAAAATTTCCTGAGAATTAGACCTGTCTCAAAGTAGACAGCTGCTTCAGAAGATAAGTAAGCTCTCCCTCACTGAGGGCAGTAAGTGGAGTCTGGGCAAGTGGAATTTGGATGGTCACTTGGCATGCTGTAGAGTGATTCTTGTTCAGGTACCACTTCCACTGGGTGCCCTATGAGGTCTTTTACAACTCTGAGATTTTGGAATCCTCTGCACCATGTGTCTTTAGTTCAAGACGTTGTATACTTATATACCAGTCCTTAAAAGGCAAAACATCCTTTCTCTCTCCCAATCCTCCCCATTAATTCATGAAAGGGAAGCTATTGACATCAGACTCAGATCCCGAAGGGATCTTAGAGCTCACTGAATGTGAAATGATCTTGTTTTGCCAAGGGAGAAAACAGGCACAGAGTTGGGAAGGGACCTACTGGAGATCAGTTAGCTAGAGGCAGTATTCGAGTGTAGGCCTCAATGAATTTTTGTTTTGTTTTGTTTTTGTTTTTAATTTGGTGTTGTGAAAAGAGTCCCAGATTTAAAGTCATGTTGGCCTGGGTTCAAATCCTAATCCTACCATTTACTCAGTGTGTAACCTTGGGCAAATCATTTTACTTCTCTGGACCTGAGTTTCGCACTTGTGAAATAAGGTAGACTATAGACTCTATTCCTTGTGACCTCTCTCTCTCTCTGTCTCTCTCTCTCTCTCTCTCTCTCTCTCTCTCTCTCTCTCTCTCTCTCTGTCTCTGTCTCTCTCTCTGTCTCTCTCTCTCCCTCCCTTCCTTCATCCCTCCCTCCCTTCCTCCCTTCTTCTCTCCTTCCCTGTCTCTCTCCCCTTCTCCCTCTTCCTCTTTCTCTCTCCTCCCCTTCTCCTTCTTTCCACCTTTCCCCCGCTCCCCCTTTTCTCCCTCTCTCCTCCTCCCTCCCCCTCTAGGCACAGTCCTGGAGAAGGTGAGAGGGCACCCAGGAAAACAAATTTCCCAGTCCAGTTGGGCCTGCAGAGTAGCTTTCTTGTAAGGGGCAATCTTGAGAAGTCTCTGCTTATCTAGAGGAAAGGGCCAGAAGCTTCAGCACTACGGACAGCTTCCAGGGAGCTGGATCTAGAGAAGCTACTACGGCTCCCGAAGTGGGAAGGAGAGCATTAAGGAAAGGGGGTAAGGAAAGGAGGTAGACTAAGGTTGTTAGGGGACAGCAAAGGGGCGGGGGTATAGAGAGTGCTCCCGTTTAAGCCTGCAGCCCCTTCACTATTCTGCATCGCATCCTAGACACTGAGGAGGAGTGGAGGCAAGAAGCACCCTTCACCCCAGCCCTGACCAGGGCCCCACCAGCCTCCTCTTGTCTCTACAGCGAGCCCGAGAGGCAGCAGAATTGATCCATGCAGGCAACGGCCCCCCAGGCAGCAGCGCAGTCCGCAGGCGCTTCTCTGGGACCCCGCAGCTGCCGCCGCTCACGTGGCGCCACGGCCCAGTGGGAGAGGCCACCCGGGCCCTAGAGCCCGAAACCAGTGCCCAGGTCGTGTTCAGCATTGAGGAGCGAGTGCCCGAGCGCGGCAACCCCACGACTGGCGGCAGGTAAGGAAAGAAGGAGATTTCAATGTGGAACCGAAGGGCAGAGAGGATCAATCAAAGTTGGGGGCAGCGAGGGGAGGAAGGAGTCTCAAGACAGGGCTGGGGTCGGAGATGGGGTGGAGGGGCAAAAAAACCGGATCTCAGCGCAGGCCATGAAGGACATCGGGGAAGGATGGAGTTTCAAGGCGCCCCTGAGAATGGAGCCGATTGGGAAAGGGGGAAATCGTCTCCTGTGTCTAATCCTCCGTGTTCAATGTTAACCCAATTCTATGTAGAACATGCAAATTCCTCCCGCCGTCCCTTCATCCCCACCTCTCGCACCACTGCGAAAGGATCTATGTCACCTGGTCGGATTTGTAAAGGGAGTCTTTTGGTTCCCTAAACAGAAGGATCAGAGCTTTCTGTAAACTCTCCTGGAAAGGTCAGGGGGGCGCTGGGAGAATGGAAGTTATGCTGGTGATATCTGCTTGCCCTCTCTCCAAGCCTCCACCTCTCCAAAGCCTTTCTGCATCCCAGGCTCTGTCTGGGGTCACCCTCAGCCCTAATGGACCCTTTGCACTCTCTTCCCACATAGGCTGAAGCTATGTGAGCGGCTCTCTAGCCTAGTCACTCAATTCTCAGTTCCCACTGAGGGTCGAGATCAGATGATTCAGGCCTGGCTCTCTACTTGGGACACCTGCACTTTATCACAATAGGCAAACTATCTTAGTTCTTGCTTCCCAGGGAGGGATGTGGAAGCTGATCGTAGGAACTCTGATGCCTGGTCTGTTTTCCTTCACTGATGTGGGGGTAGGAAAGCTTATTTGAGGTGCCTAAAACTTGCCATAGGGACTGAAGAGGGAAGTGTTCAGTCCCCCAACTAGGGGCTACGGAGTGGTGCTGGCGTAACCAATGAAATCCGTTCTCCTTAAGCGGCCTTGGGAGAGTGCTATAAAAGTGGCGATTGGCCCTTCAGCAGGGACTGGACTCGGGACTGGCGATTTCCCCATTTGGGACGGGGCCGCTTCCTGGAACTCAGTCCTGCTAGCTCGCCTGCCTACTCTCTCTGGCCTCTCTACTTCTGGCCCGGGCACCTAAAGAAAAGCTATCCTACTTCCTTTGGAAAGAGAGATCCCCTTTTCACCTCCCTCCATAGAGCCCTGAGGGAGAAAGCCCAACGGGGGTGGGCTCACTCCCCCCACCCCCACTCCGCTTCCGGGGCACTGGACCGCCCAGCTTGTGTTTGTGTGGTGGTGGTCGGGCTATCTAGGAGAGGCCTCCCTGTAGCTCTGGCCCACTTCGTACGTAGCCAGATCTAGCGGCGCCCGGAACCCGGAACTGAGCCCTTTGCCCACCGCCCCCCAGACCTGAACACTGAACGAGGTGGGGGAAGGGAGGAAAGGAGAGGAGGGGCGGGATTCTGCATCTTCAAGGCGGACAGCTTCCTGGCTTGGAGTAGGAGCCTTCTGGAAGAGACAGCCCCATGGCTTCAGCACCTCAAGAGCAGACAGCTCCCCGGAGCCCAACCTGCTGAGGGGAGCCTGCCTGGTACCAGGAGCGCGTTAGCATCTAGGAGGAGGACAGCTCTTGGGTTTACAGCTTTCTGCTTACCCCCAGAGGCTCTCGAGCTGAATACTGAGCCTACCTGTCTAGAAGAGTCCTCCCCACAGGGCTGCGAATTCAGCACCGGCTTGGGGGACAACTCCCTCGAGCGTGAGCTGCTGGAGGAACTAGCCTTGAGGGTGAGTCGGCTGCAACCGAACAACATCGAGCGCCGATAGCTCCCAAGCGCTGAAGCCGGAGCCAGTATCTAAGCCGCGGGGAGCTGGAAGATTTGGCATGGAGAGCCCAGGAGGCGGCGGCAGCGGCGAGGAGGAGGCGGCTGCGGAGGTGGCAGAGGCAATGAGGCTATGCCGGGCTCTTAGCCGGGAGGGCGCCGGCTCTGCTAAGCCTCCCAAGCACCTGTGGCGGCAACCGAGGACTCGCATCCGCATCCGGCAGCGCTTCCATTCGGACACCGACAAGTACCTCTCGAGTCGTAGCTCCCGACCCGGCCTCAGGAAGTCCCGGCGCTCGTGGCCCTCCTCATTCCACAAGCGGTAGGTGAACCGACAAGGGGAGGCCCGGACCAGCACAGACAAAGCTCACCAACCCCATCCCCACCCCACCCGTAACTAGCCCAGGACCAGAACTCCAGGTTATCTCCCCAGATGGGGGAAAGAGAAGGAATCGACTGGGTTGGGAAGGAGAGAGCCCAATGTGCGCCTTCATCCTTGGTTCTCCTGGGTCTGGGGTCTGCTGTCTCCTGGGCCAGCAATAGAACGGTATTCAAGGGAATGGACTCGGCGAAGCATTGGGATTGTATGTGTCCTTGTGTGACCTTGTGTAATGGATGGGGGGTATCTCTGGGTGTATGTGTGAGTGCGAGAGAGACTATGGGTATTTAGTATACTGTACTGGAGTAGGGGGGCTTGTGTGCCGGCGCCTCTGCATGTGTCTCTGCATATGTCGACAGGTGTATGTGAACATACAAGACCCGGCTGCTTAAAGAGAGGGAAAGAAAAAGGAAAGAATAAAATTGATATGTATATTGTTCATGTGGGGGGGAGAGAGAAAGAGGAGAATACTGAGATACACAAACACACACACAAAAGAGGAGCGATAAGAGAAAGCAGAAAGGGATATTGAAAGAGGGAAAAAAAAACTACTAAGAGAGAGAAGAGACACAGAGAGAAAGAAATGAGATAATACTAACTAACATGTATGTAAAGCTAGAGATTTTGCAGCAATTGTCCATACGTTGTGTGTACACAGTGTGGTGTAATGTGAAGAAAGTTGGGCTCAAAGCCAGGAAGATCCAAGTGTAAGATCTGCCTCTAACACATACTGGCTATGTGACTCTGAACAAGTCATCTGACCTCTTGGTGCTCTAGGCACCTGTCATACTGAAGTTGCAGAGAAGGTATTGATCTACATTGTTAGAGGAAGTTTTTTTTTCCATCTGAGAACTACCTATACCAATGAAACCACACATCCAGTCCTAATCCTTATCCCTTACATATATTATTTCATTTAAGATTCACAACAGCCATGTGAAATAGATACTACAGTGATTATTGACCCAATTTTACAAATTAGGAAACTGAGACACCAGAAAGGTTAAATACCTTGCCTATGGTCATAAGCACCTAGTAAATGTCAGATGTGGGATTTGAACCAGGATCTCTCCTTCCTCCGAGTCCATAAATCATTAATTACACCGCACTGCCTATGGAGACAGATGAGAGAGAGAGAATAAAAGAAGTCCCCCTCCCCTGCACCCAAGGCCAGAGCTGATACTGCTTTGTCATCCCTCTCCCGCCCCCACACCTCCCTTCAGCCCAGTTTGGGATTAAAGCAGGTAAAGCCCATCCCCTGGAGGTTGCTAGGCTAATGGAGCATGGTCTATTTGTTCAGAAGCATAGTGTTCCGTGTACCTATAAGAGAGGGCACAGAGAGATGAGGCTGTTCTCCATTCAAAGACCCTATGAAAACCCAGAGAAGCCCAGCCTGAAAGAGAAGTACACATCCAGAACAGACACTGAGACACACAGAGAGGAAAGGGACATAGGGAGAGGAGGAAAACGCTGAAACACAGAAAAAGGAGAGGCACCGACTGAGCAGCAAGATACTGAGATATATTCACAAAAGAGAGCATCATAAAGATACAGAAAGAGGGAAAAGGCCCAGGCATGTGTAAGGGGGAAAAGAGAGACAGAGAAAAGAGATGGAGAAAGGGGCAAGAGAGCAGGCTCTCCTTCAAGACAGGGAGAGAAGAGAAAGGAAGGAAGAGAGGAAGGAAGGAAGGAAGGAAGGAAGGAAGGAAGGAAGGAAGGAAGGAAGGAAGGAAGGAAGGAAGGAAGAAAGAGAGAGAGAGAGAGAGAGAGAGAGAGAGAGAGAGAAAGAAAGAAAGAAAGGAGGAAGGAGAGAAAGAAAGGAAAGAGAGAAATGATGGAGAGAAACCAAAACAGAGAGAGGAGAGGGAAAATAAAGGCTGAGATGGAGACATAGAAAGAAGAAAAGAGGCATGCAGAGATAAGCAAAGATAAACACAGAGGTACAGAGTCATGAAGGGATATGATTATCTTCATCAGTACCTTACACTTGCTTCTATGTTTATTAGATGCTACCAGTCTACTGTAATAGAGCATAGAATTTGGAGCCAAGAGACCCGGGTTTTCATCCCAGCCCTACCACTCAGTGGCATGATACCAGTGGCATGATTTTGAGCAAAGCCCTTCTTCTTTCTGCATCTCAGTTTCCTTCATTATAAAATTAGGAGATTGGACCCAATGGTTTCTCTGAACCAGAACCAATCCTACCTTGAAACTCCCCATCAAAATTCCCGTTTGGTGAGTGGAATACTTTGGGGGGAAAATGACTCTACTCATCCAATTCCTCAGTTCCAGAGGTGTAGGAGGGAGCTAGCCTCTATAGGCCTCTCACCCACTACTTAGAATTATAAGAAATCCCAGAACACAGAGGCTGAAGTATCAAAGACACCATCCACTCTATTTAACCACCACATTTCACAAAAACAAACTGAGGTTGAGAGATAGACACTTGCGTAGTATCATCTTTGCTGTTCATTTCAGAGATGTCTAACTTTTTGTGATCCCATTTGAGATTTTCCTTTTTTTGGAAGGGGGGGGAGGCAGGACAATTGGGGTTAAGTGACTTGCCCAAGGTCACACAGCTAGTTAGTGTGTCAAGTGGATTTGAGCTCAGATCCTCCTGCTCCTGACTCCAGGGCCGGTGCTCTACTCACTGCGCCACCTAGCTGCCCCCCATTTGAGGTTTTCTTGGCAAAGATGCTGGAGTGACTTGCCATTTCCTTCTCCAGCTCATCTTACAGTTGAGGAAACTGAGACAAATTGGGCCGGCACTTGCCCAGGATTACAAAGCTGGTGTCTGAGGCCAAATTTGAACTCAGGTCTTCCTAACTCCAGGCACAGTACTCTATCTACTTTGACACTGACCTGCCCCGAGTAGCATCATACAGCTTATTAAACTCTGTTTAATGAGATGGAAGTGGAGTCTTCCCTATTCTTACACTCTCATTGAGGGGAAAAAGGTCTAGCATGGGGGCACTGGGTTTTTAGCTGTTGTGGGGTGGGCAGGGACAAAGGCTTGAGAAGGATAGCAGGAGAACTCATACAGAAAACCTTATTCATTCTAGGCTGGTCAGCTCCTATCTCCTTCATCTTTCCTCTACATTCGAGGCCTCCACCCCTTCCTCATCTCTGTTTTCTCCATTGACTGATGCTTTTTTTCCCCTCATGTTCACTTAAGCAATAAGGATAATGGTTATAACCAGGCCTGCTGGGGATACCCGCCTCAACACTGTGGTTGTATATGTCTTGTTCTCCTTAAGCGGCATTGGGAGTCCAGGATGGTGTCCATGTGTGGATACAGGCCAGTTGCATATGTACATCGTGGTTGTCTTTCATTCATGTCTGTAGCATGTGGTTGTGCACATGTGAATATGTGTGTGATCTAGGTTTGTGTATATACACATTCAGGCTGTGGATGTGACAGGGTATATATACACTAGCTTGGGACTCAGCTTCTTTGAAGCTATTATAGAATCTTGGGGGAAAAGGGAATGATGACGGGGCCTTCCCTCAAAGCATCCATACTGAAGGAGTCCTATGTTTCTCTCACCGTCTATGGACTGACTAGCATTGGGCAAAGACAAAGCTGGAAATGATGATCTGCCCCTCTACAATAATTTCTCCCTGCTTCCATGCCACTATGGGCGGCCGTCATCACCTCATCCCCATCTCAGGAAAACAGCCCCAGGCTCCTCTCTCAGCTCTGATGGGCCCCCCTGCAGCTAACTCATTGCCCCCCTCCATGATGGTTCCCACTGCGCCTCTCCTGAATTTGTTTTAATCAGTGCCCATTAATGTGTCTGGCAGCAGCCTCAGATGATGTCTCTAATGAAAAAATATCTGCTCACTCTTCAGGCAAGTGCTTAAGGGAAATCAGTATGTGTGCTGATAATGGGAGGCAGAGTGGGGAGAAGGGTGGAGAGGGCACAAGAGTATACATCTAAATGTAGAAGGCCAGAGGAAGGGCCTCAGAACCCAGAACAGCTCTTACATTCCATAATGGAAAAGCTGCAAGGGACCAAAGAACATAGAACAGAGGAAGTGGGAGTGTCCTAAAAATAGAGACCAAGCAATCAACAAAGATTTATTCCACACCTATTGGGTGCCAAGCACTGAGCTAGATACTGAGCTATGAAGTATTCTTTTTTTTATTTTTGAACATCTATTTTTTTAAAACCTTGAGTTCCAAATTCTCTCCCCTCTTCCCTTCCCATCCACCTTCCCTAAGAAGTCAAGCAATTCAACATGGGCCACATGCGTAACATTGTGTATAACCCTTCCACAATACTCATGTTGTGAAAGTCTAACTATATTTTGCTTCTTCCTAACCTATCCCCCTTTATTGAACCCTCTCCCTTGACCCTGTCTCCCTTCGAAAGTGTCTGTTTTTGATCATCTTCATCCCCATCCACCCTCCCTTCCATCATCCCCCCTTTTTTTATCCTCCTCCTCCTTCCCTCCTGTGTGGCAAGATACACAACTGAGTATGCATGGCATTCCCTCTTCAGGTCACATCTGATGAGGGCAAGATTCACTCACTCCCCCTCACCTGCCTTCTCTTCTCTTATTCCTCTCTCATCCCTTATTCATCTTCACCTCATCCTATGCCCCCTCTCTCTCTCTCTGTATATATATATATACATATACATATATATACACACACATACACACATATATATGTATATATATACACACACACACACATAAACATGTATACATACACATACATAAATATATACACATATACACATGCGTATACACACATGCATATTC
>JAQQSZ010011946.1:0-12125 GCA_028646595.1 Phalanger gymnotis | reverse complement strand
CCAGAGACCATCCAGGCTGTCCTGGGCTAGAGCCTTGCTTCCCTCCACCACTTTGTGGGCTCTGCAGTTCTTCTCTGTTGTCTTTGGTGTCTGTGAGTTGAGAAGTCTGGTAACTGCCACAGCTCACTGATTCAGGGCACTAAGGCATGCTCTGCCCATCTCCTAATCTGGCTGGTCCACGCTGCCCACGCTGGGCTCAGCTCTGCTACCCTCTGCTCCAAGCTCCGTGCGGGATAGACCTTACCCAGAGACTTTCCAGGCTGTCCTGGGCTGGAGCACTGCTTCCCTCTGCTATTTTGTGTGTCCTGCAGCTCTAGAATTGGTTCAGAGCCATTTTTTTTATAGGTTTTTGGAGGGACTTGGCTGAGGAAAACCTAGTTTTAAAAAACAAATATAAACAAAACAAAAGGTTATGGATGCACAAATTTCATTGAAAAGATTGTTTAAATGGCATGCTTTGGTAATTTATCAAATAACTATTTAATAAATAAGATAAATATAATGCTAAGTAATTGGGTAGAGAAAAAGGTGAATGCTCAAGTTTTGCATTCTGAAAAGGTCCATTGGCTAGAAGTCTTCCACTTAGACGTCATAGGATTATAAGATTTAGAGTGGCAGAGCACCTTAAAGATATAGCCCAAACCCTTCATTTTATGGATGTGAACTACTCTGTAAATTAAACTACTGAGTGGTGTTTTTTTTTTTCCTTAGGAAAAATAAGCTTTTAATAAATCTTGAAGAATAAGGCTAGTGGCCCTTTCAGGGAAAATCCACTGAGAAAAAAGCCCAGTTTTTGAAAAATTATGTGAAGTTTAAGATATGAACACTATTTATTTGTGTCACATTTTTTTTGCTCTTTCAGTTGTAATCCTTCAAGTGGCAGTTGAAGTTTCCCTATCATGATTCTACCAATATAAATAATTTAGAGAATAGCAGGAGTTGAATCATAAGTGAATAAAAATCTTTCTCCATTTCTCTTTATGAAGAGAGATAAATCTCTGTACTTGCTCCCATTGGAATCTTTTTTACTGTAGTTTTGAAGACAGTCTGAGCAAAAATGAAATAAATTTATGTAGTTCAACCCTCCTTGGCAATGTAAAATGCATAAGAACCACACCATCTCCTTTGAGACCTTCCTTCAAGCACTTGCAAGAAATGTAGCTTTATATTTTTCTTAGAATGACCATAGATTATTTTCAATGTTAAGAAAGCATAGTTTTACATGTGTCACGTTTAAAGATGGGAACTGAAAGATGAATATGTAGATTCATCATAGTATCTTACATATGTACTATAATTTTGCCTTTTTTGAAAGTAATGCTTTTATAATCATTATCTGTTTTTTAAAATACACATTGATAAATTTTGTTTTAACTTATATGCTTATATAACTTTATGCTTTATAACTTAATGCTGATGGTTTGCCATCAGCATTTTCCCAATTGAATCCACCAAAATATCTAAGCAAAATAATGAAGAATGATTACCAAGGTCACACCCATTATCTATTTTCATTTTCATAACATCTCTGTGAAATAGGACATATTTATTCCACTGTTAAGAAAACAGAGATAGGGAAATTGTGATTCCTTAGGTTACAAAACAAGTTAGTGGCAGAAGCAGGGTTAGAACTCAACATGTATTGGATTATTTCTGGTATTGTGCTTTTTAATTTATTAGCTAATTTTAAAATGTTTATTTATAGCACCTACTATGAGAGAACACTGTGCTAAGTAGTTACGAGGGGAGATGTATATAACCTTATCCCTCTACCTGCCATCAATTCCTTGCCAAGTGTCCTGAACTTGGAATATTTCATGAGAGACCTCCTTCCACAATGACTTCACACTCATCTTCACTACTCTTTGGGTCCAGTCATTCAACTAGTTCTGCATCTACTTAACTTACACTATCAGTCTCTAGCCCGGGTATGTTGTCTTTATGGAAACTTTCAAACAATCAGTTAACAAGCATTTATTAAGTACCTGCTATGTGTGCCAGGTGCTGGGGAATAAATACAAACATGAGAGTCCTTGCTCTCAGAAATCTTATATTCCACTAGAGGAATACAGCATATTCACAGATAAGTAAATAAAGGATACGTTCAAAATGAATCCAAAACAATTTTGGCCAGAGAGAGAAAGTAGAGGATTGGGCAGGTCACGTAGTCATGGGGTTGGAGGGATCAGGAAAGGCCTTTTATAGAAGACTTTGTTAAGTGACTTTCTGGAATTTAGTTTTATCATGTTTATTTCATTCCCCTGAACTACAGTCTAGCAACATTGCCAAAAGAAGAAATGAAGTTAGTTTCTTGTGACTTGTTCATGAAAAATGTAACTTTGATCAATTTCCCTTTCTAAATGCTAGCAATCCATTCTTTTAGCAATATGTTCTAGAATTTTGTCATGAATCAAAGTCAAACTCAGTTCCAAATATGGAGATGGTGCCTTAATACCCTATAATTTTAAAGACTGCTATGTCTTCCTTTTTATAAATTGGGACACTATTTGCTTATTCTCTATGCAACATCCATTCTGGAGTTTCCTAGTCCCCAGGTTGAGTCCCCATAGGGGAGGCTGCTACTATGGTCAAGTTTCTAGGGGTAAGACTATGGGTGCCTGTCCTCCTAATTGTAGTCTACAAAGTCTCCATCTTGCATACTTCTGCCAATATCATTTAACCAATTAACATCTCCCTAATATTAGTTAACTAATATCAATTAGTATTTACAAAAGCATATTTACTAAGATGGTATAGGAAAGACCAATGCACAGTGATACCCCCCCATCCCAAATAAGAGGCATTCTCTCCCCTCTGCACACCCATTCAGTCTCTGGGAAGAGTTTATTCAAAATTAAAGTAGTAGATAGAAAACATCTCCCCTAGCTCTCTAAAGTCAGGGCCATGGAGCTGTAGAAATTCAGATAATAGTACAAGAAAGTGAAAGGACTCTAGGTTATGCCCCCGAAAGTCTTTGAAAAGCTAAATTTGCTAGCTCTGAAGACCGCTAATGGGATGGAGTTAGCAGAACACTGTGGATTGTGGCCAGAGGAGATTCTTGACCTGTGTTTATAAGACTCATAGAGTATCTTGGAACTCGAGATAGTTACTACCATCTGGGGGACCCAATCTGCAAGTATAAACAAAGGGATCTCCTGTGGAGGGGATGCTACAATGTGAAAAGCAAAAGGAGAGAAGAAGGAGATAGCTTAATTGGGAAATATAGGGAAATGTTTTGGGCATATCCTGGGGAATTGGGGCACATTCCTAGGGAATTTGTAAAAGGTAGATATTTTTTTTAAAACTGTATTACTCCAGCAAGTGCTTTTTAACATACTATATAAGGTATTGGCAGTGATAATTGGACCTTGATGGTAGAGTGCCCTGGCTGCCCATATTCATGTGGCTTTGCTGTGTTTTCTTACAGGGAGACGTTCACAATTCCCCTGATTCCGCTTGGCCTGAAGGAGACCAAAGAAGTTGACATGTCAGTCCTTCTGAAGGTAAATCTTCAAACTTGAGAGATGCGAATAGAAATGAGAATCACGAAAGTCCAAACATGTTGTACTACTTTTGCTAGAACTAACTGAAAAATGATTAAATTTAACTTTGTGTTATCCTAATCTCCCCTGTTTTGCCATGGAAGCGTAGCTGAGAATCTTATGTTATCACATTCCTCTTTATAGTCTTCATAGAAGACTTTTGAGCAACTTATAGTAGTCCAGGTGGTAATACTCAGGTTATTATGGTCCATATCCATAAACTTCTGGGTTAAAAAGAGGATGTAGGTCAAAGTATTTTACAATTTTAAAATGATTTTGAGGAGAGTGAGAAGAATGTACTGTGGTATTTGGGTCACAACTTCCATAACTGAAAATTTGAATGGTTTTAAAGAGTCCCTTTGACCAAAGACTGAACTTAGGATGCTTTAAAAAAATGTTTCCTATTCATTCGTGTTGAGAATCTAGAAATTCTTCATTATTTATTTATTTATTGCTTTTTAGATTTCTATGTTCCTGTTCTTTCACTTCTTATATTCTTGGAGGGATGGTCTGGAAAGGAGAAGGGGTGGTTTGGATTTGTGATTTTATCAATGTGGGAGAACTCCTAAGTGTGGAAAGTCTCACTACACCAAGCAGATTGACAACTCATTTGCTGTTTATTGTCTTAGGGAGTTTTCTGGGGCATTGAAATGAGATATTAAGTGTCTTGTCCATGATTAGACATCTACAATGTCAAGCAGAACTTGAACCCAGGTCTTCTGGACACCAGAGCTGGATATGTTCATTCTATACCATCTGCATCTGATTGTTTTACTAGCAATTAAAGTCAGCCTTGCCACTATTCCTTCTAGAATATTCCCTCTAGTACCTATTTTTAATCCCTAAACATGACCCAGTCTGTGTTTCCTAATAGGGATTAGAGCAAATCTAGATTTCAGGGAACACAGTCAAACTAAAAACAAGTTGGTTTAGTGCTTCTCTACTCAATTTATCCAGTATATAAAGTCTCATGAGAATTTGAAGTAAAATATCAGAGCCAGAAAAGGGGAAAAAATGCTTTAGAAAATAGTGGTTCTTTTTCTTTTGGTTGACCCAAGATTAGATAATTTTTCTTAACTAGTTGTAGTTTAAAAAAATGAAATTAGAATTATAGCATTTTAACATCTATACAGTAGGATATTTGAGCACATTTTAACTTTGAAGGACTTAGTTCTTCACATTTATTATTACTAAATTTCTAACATTTAACATTTTAATTGTTATATTTTATTAGGGCAGAGTAGATACTTCTCAAGGGCAGTTAAATGGCACAATGGATAGAGCCCTGGATCTGGAATCAGGAAGACTCATCTTGAGTGCAAATCTGGTGTCAGACAGTTACTAGCTGTGTGATCCTGGGCAAGTCACTTAACCCTGTTTGTCTCAGTTTCCTCATTTGGAAAATAGGCTAGAGAGGGAAATGACCCATCATTCTAGAATCTTTTGTCAAGAAAACCCCAAATGGGGTAATAAAGAGTTGGACACGACTAAAAATAAGTGAACAACAGATACTTCCTGACAGACCGTCCTCAAACAGAAAGTTAATGCAAAAATTTTAAACAAAACTGGCCAATGGCGATTGTGACTGATAGTGTACGGCACTTTCCAATCTTAACATGTATTTTGTTGAATAAAAACTTTTTGATTCTATTTTTAACAAATGATTTAGGTGGTAAAATTGCATTCCACTTATTAAAAAGAGAACTTCCCTAGTGTGAACATGCAGTATTTTGTGTAAGTTTTCCTATGCTGCAATTTCTTCAAAATCTGCCCTCAGCTCCATATAAGTTACAGGTTTGTTTTGGAGTTGAATTGTGGAAATTGATAATATTATAAGACCCAGGATTATAATACTGTTGGACTTCAGGGTAGGAGCAAGTCAACAACAGCTTTAAGTCAGCATTTCTATTAGGATTCTATTCTATTAGGATTTAGATACATACTTCCTGTTAAAAGTCATTGGGACTGGCAGATAAAATCTAGGTTAACTTAGTCAAACATTAGATACTATGATAGTTTACTTTTTGTTTTTTTGTTTTTTGCAGTCCTCCTCACATCAGTCCTTGACAAAACCATCATAAGTTTAGCATGTTCAGGGGTGAATGTACTAGGAAGCAATGTAAACTTTATATAGGCAGCCTTATAGAATAAGATGTAATATGTAGGGATTTCCACATTGAAAGCAAGTTTGAAAAATCAGTTGTACTATGCCTTTGCTATTTGATCAGTATAGCACTTGAACTAAGCTTTTCAATGAAATCATTTTAGAATGTAAAGAAAATGTATATCAGTTGTACAGAAATCAGAAAATGTAAAAAAAAAACTTTTGACTTTTTTCTTTATTTTTGTCTGAGAATATGTGTTTCACAAATGAACCATGGGTTATCAGCTAAATCAGTTTATTTGAAGACTTTGAGACTCAATATTACACTTAATGGTCAGTAAAGTTACAAGTTGCACTTTTATTTTACTTCTTCTGTGGTCAAGATTCACCCAGGAAGTAACAGGTTGCGATTTACATTATTGGAAGGAATGTACTGATTGAGATAACTGATTTATTGGAGGAATCAGAGAGGCTGTGTGATGTGGTAGATAGAATGCTCAATTTGAAATCAAGAAGATTGGGGTTCAAGTCCCTCCTCTAACACTTATTACCTTCTCTAACACTTAGGGCAAGTCACTTAGTCTCCTTGGGATAAAGAATTGGTGGTTCATGATAGACTTAGCTTTTCTCAGCAGTACAAGGATCTAAAACACTTCTAAAGGACTCACGATGGGAAATGCCACTCATATCCAAAGAAAGAACTATGGAGTCTGAGTGCAGATCGAAGCAGACTATTTTCTTTTTTCCTTCGTTTTTGTTTTTTTCCTTTGTTTTTTTCTTTCTCATGGTTTCTCCGATTCGTTATAGTTCTTCTATACGACGTGACTAATGGGAAAATATGTTTAGTAGGAATCTATATGTAGAGCCTATATCAGATTGCAGGCCGTCTTGGGGAGGGAGAGGGAGAGGGAGAAAATTTAAAACTTATAAAAGAGAATGTTGAAAACTAAAAATAAATTAAATAATTAAAAGAATTGGTGGTTCTCAGAGGCTGTGCCTGTAGAGGGTAAGCTCTGGTAGGTTCTTTCACGCTTAAAAGATTTCAAGTATAGTCTTGGAAGCACACTGTCTGCTTTCTAAGGACCATTTTAAGAGGAGAGACTAATCAACAATAATTCAGAATCTGGTAATGAATTTTTTGGTCATGGAAATTCAGGAAACTAAGAAAAATACAAAACAATCCTTTAGTTCTCTGTAGTCATCTTGGTTTTTCTGCAGTCACAGTGGCAAGATGATACAAAAGGGGCAAAAGCTTCTAAGAATCATATGGGTTTTTTTTAAACAGTCTGTTAACATTTTCATTATTTGTACTTTAAATGTGAGATTGATATTCAGTGAACAATAAATAGATATATTGCTAGAGAAACTGAGTTTTTTACTATACATGAAATCAGAAGACAAAAAGTTTAAGTGAAAGGATGTTTCCCAGGTTATACTTGGAAAGGCAAGCAAAGGAATTGGTATTGTTAGGAATCTAAAGGCAACAAGAGGCATTTCTCTTTTATTTTTTAACAAACTTAAAAAAAAATAAAATAGAGGGATAACCAGTAGTCAGACCTGAATCTGATAACAAGTTACAAATTCACAGTATCCATAGGAAAGCCCAGTTTGAATGGCATGGGTGACTTCTGATGGTTCAGTATCCTCATCATCAGTTTCTCCATCTAAATGCTGCTATCGCTGCTTCTGTAAAGTGCCTATGTGAGGGCGGGGGAGTGGGGTGGGGTATGCTGGTATGTGGTGAATAACTCTCTCCAAAAAAAAAAATGTACACACTGTTAAGTTTAGTCTGCATGATAAATGCTTTCTTAAGTCTAGACAATCTACAAAACAATGCATCAAGACCTGATTTGTAGCATTTACTGATTTCCAATATTACTGATTCTTTCCACTGAAAATTTAACAGTTGGCTCTCTGAAGTCAGTTGAGCTGATACCTCCATAGCCACCATAATCTGCTCCTGCTATTGTGTCTATCCCTAAAGTTCCATGGCCCTCCCCTTAGAGAGGCCTCTTTGCTTCCAAGTCACTGACTTAAAGAGGAAATGAGGAAATGAAGAAACACTATTTCCATTTCAGGACTCATGAAAGTCACTTGAAAAAAGGCCCTACCATAAAGATAATTATAGCTTATGTACCAACATCTGTTTGGGGGAGCGTTGGTAGAGAAATCCAAATTATATCATTATAAACTTTTATACTCAGTAACTTCAGTGTACATATGGCCATACAAGAGGACAGTGAAAAGTGGTTCATGAGTAAGAAACAAACAGGCCACAGGCTTGTAGACTCTACAGAAGCCTCAGGTCAATGTTTCATGAATAATTTCTTTGAGAAGAAAGTCATTGGACATGAGGAATACCAGATAACATCACAAAAATGAAATCGATTGTATTTTAACAGATAGGAACTTCAGTCCAATTCAACAAGCATGTATTAAATAACTGTCACAGACCAGGCCCTGTGGGATAAAGAGATGAAAAGGTGTTGACATTGTGCTGGGGAGAAAGTAACATGTATAAAAAGAGGAAATGAACAAAATAAATAGAAAACCATTTTGAAGGGTGGTGGTGGTCTGAACATTAGCAGTTGGGGAGATAAGGAAAGGCTTCTTGGTGGGGGTGGCATCTCATCTGAGCCTTGAAGGGTTCCAAGAGGAGGAAGTGCATTCCAGGAATGGGGGGTAGCCTTTGCAAATGGATAGAAATGAGTGACGGAGTATTGTGTATGGGAACAGCAAACAAGCCAACTCATTTGGAATAGTGTGCGTAAAAGGGAACAGTGAATACCACTCTGGAAAGATAGGCTGCAGATAATTTTTCAAGACTTTAAATGCCTAGCAGAAGATTTTGTATTTTATTAAAGAGGCAATAGAAATCTCCTAAAGCTTTTTTCTAATTATACTTTAACATTAATTTTTAAACATTTTGAATTCTAAATTCTCTTCTTCCCTGTAGCCACTCGCACATTCATTGGGAAGGCAAACAATATGATATCAATCATACATGTGAAGTTATGCAAAACATATTTCCATATTAACCATGTTGCAAAAAGGAAAGAAAGAAAAATAAAATAAGTGAAAAAGTATGCTTTATTCTGCACTTAGAGTTCATCAGTTCTTTTTCTGGATATGGATAGCATTTTTCATCATGAGTCCTTTGTAATTGCCTTGGATCACTGGATTGATTAGAGTAGCTTCGGCTTTCACAGTTGATTATCATTACAATATTGCTATTATTGTATACAACAGTGTTCTGATTGTGCTCGCTTTGCTTTGCATCAGCTCATGCGAGTCTTCCTAGGTTTTTCTAAAACTATTCCCCTCATCATTCCACAACAGTATTCCATCACAATCATATACCACAACTTGTTTGGCCGTTTCCCGGTTGATGGACATCTCCTCAATTTCCAGTTCTTTGCCACCACAAAAAGAATTGTCGTAAATATTTTTGTACAAACATTTTGAAGTTTCCTATTTGTCCTTTTCTTTAAAGGATTTTATCTTGGAACATTATAGTGAAGATAGTTCTTTATATGAAGATGAAATTGCAGATCTTATGGATCTAAGACAAGTAAGTTTCCATCTGGGATTCAGCATGGTCATAGGTTTGTATATCCTCTTCATAGTATGTTTCATATTGCCTCTGCAAGGTAGCATGTATGGCATAGCGGATAGAGTAATAATAATCATCATAATAAGTAGCATTAATATAGTGCTTTAAGATTTGCAAAGCATTGCACACACATAACCTCTTTTATTAGAGAATGGAAGTGTTAGATTCCTTTCTGAGACACACTGGCCTCATGAAGCTAGGCATGTCATTTAACCCTAGTATTCTAGATAACTACAAGTTGCAGAAGAAGGTTGCGAACTTGCAATTGGAGTTTCCTCACTCAAGAATTCACTGTAACAATGATGTCACAGGTCTACCTGATATCCCTAGTGTCTTCTATTTACTTGTAAGTGTGTTGTTTTCATTTCACAATGCTACAGTGAAAAACAAATTGCAGGAACCACCAACTTTTGTTAAGATAAATATCTCACTAATAATTATGAGAGGCATAGTTAGAGGTGGGTGTGGGGAAGTTGCAGGAACAGTGTTCTTTAAATTGATTTTATATATGATATATATGCATATATATCATATATAAAATCAATTATATCAATATATATCAATATAATTTATATAATCATATATAAAAATCAATAATATCTATATCTATATATATACATGTATTGGTTAGCTACTGCTAGTAGTAGGTTGTTTACTTTTATTCAGTATTTCTTTTCTAAATATCTTTAGGCTTGCCGCACACCTAGTCGAGACGAAGCTGGTATTGAACTGTTAATGACATACTTCATTCAGCTTGGCTTTGTTGAAAACAGATTTTTTCCACCTACTAGGCACATGGGAATTTTATTTACATGGTAGGTTGTTTTTTTTTTCCCTACTTAAATGAGTATTTTCATAGTCTTATTTATCTAAATTATTTCTGATTTTGATATGTTGCTTTTGTCATTTTTTATAGCAAATTTTTTTTCTAATTATTGATCTTATGTAAGATAGCTAAAGAGATACAGACTATTGAATGTTTATGCAGCAGATCCCAAAGAGCTTAAAGCATTTCACAATCATTGCTTATTTGCACATCATAAACTACTTGTAAAGTAAAATTGGAATAGTCTTAATTTTCCTTTTACAATTAGGAAAAATTGTGTCACTGGAAGGAAGAGTCCTTATGCTAGGCTTGACAGGTGGTTTTAATGAATGGGCCTTTTCCCAATTCCTAGGACATTAGTTGCTGATGAATAAAAAATTAGATTTGACCAGACAATGAATTTAGATAGCCAATTTTTGTCTATAAGTATTAGCATACATTCTTTTTAAAAATTTTATTTTTATTCACGTATTTTGTTTTTACGTCACTTGTAAAATTTTTTTTTAATATATCTCATGAGCTATCCCTTGTAATAAAAATTTTAAATGAAAGATGAAAAGCAGGTCAGCAAAACCAATCAACATGTCAGTTGTGTTTCATAATATATTCAGTATTCTATACCCATACTCCTCCACCCCTGCAATGAGATGAAGAAGTTATGCTTTCTCAACTCTTATCCAGGGCCAAGTTTTTTCCACTATAATTAAAAACTGTTTAGTTTCTTTGTTTTTTAAAAAAAATTCTTTCCATTTCTATTTTTGTAATTGTATATAATGTGTTTCTGGTTCAGCTTCCTTCACTCTTCACCATTTCTTATACATCTTTTCATGCTTCTTTGAATTCTCAGATTCATCATTTCTTAGAGGACACTAAAATTCTATAACGTTATACACCAGTTTGTTAGCTAGGCCCCAACTAAAGGACATTGTCTTTGCTTACAGTTATTTGGTAGTTCTGCTTTTAAAGTTCTGCTTGTAAAAATTTTGGTGAATATATATTTAGCAATGAGATCTCTGGGCAAAGAAATTTTAGTCTCTTTTTTAGTTTAATTCCAGATCGTTTTCTGGAATGCTTGGACTGATTTACAGTTCCATTCACAGTGTATTAGTGTGCCTGTCCTTTCCTCAGACCCTTCCACTATTTCTATTCCCTTTTTTGTCATCTTTGTCTATTTGGCATACATTCTTAAAAGAGCAAGGTTTTTTAAAGTATTCCAGTGAAATTGTAAATTTTCTCTAGGTATGCTTGGGAAAATTGGCCAAGTTGATTGTGAATTAAGGTGCCTTTATTTTAAGGGTCAGAATAAGAATTTCACTTTAATGTCTCAGGACCTGTAGTAATCCAATCACTGGAGCTGTTGATTCTAAATTTCCTTTTGGGAAGGGAGATAAGTTTTTATAACGTACCTCTAATTAAAGTCTTAACTCTTCTATCATAGACTAAACAAGTTGGCAATATTATTACTTACTCTTAAATGAGGTGCACCCTGTTCTTTTTTCATTCAAAATAGGATTCTTAAAAGAAACTCCGAATATTTTCTATTTGAAGAAAAAACTATAAAGAAAATTAATAATTATATTTCAGTTAAGAGAATCATATTATTTTTAAAACCAAGAATAGTTTTGGATAGGGTCTTAATTAAATATGAACAAGTCTGTCATCCTTGTTTGTAAACAAATAGCTTGTGGAATCTATCTTTGAGTTTCATGTAAGGGATTATTATGTTTTTAACAGAAGCAAAAGTGAAATTTTCTTTATCCTTAAAATTTTCTTAAATAGGTATGATTCATTAACTGGTGTTCCTGTCAGCCAGCAGAATTTGTTGCTGGAAAAAGCCAGTATCCTATTTAATATTGGTGCCGTCTATACACAAATTGGAACCCGAAGTAACCGGCAGACACAAACAGGGCTTGAACATGCTGTGGACGCCTTTCAGAGAGCTGCAGGTGAGAATCATATAAGGCAACATTGCTTACTTGTAAGGGTGCCCAAAGGCACACATACCCGTGTGTGTGTGTGTGTGTGTGTGTGTGTGTGTGT
>JAQQSZ010011945.1:0-12125 GCA_028646595.1 Phalanger gymnotis | reverse complement strand
TTAAGTTATAAAGGTTAAGAAGTATAAAAGACAGATGGAAGTCTCTATTGACAAAAATAGGAGAAAATTTTCAGATCAGCAAGTCCCTCCGAGCTGGATTTCTGGAAGATGTACTGAGGAAGTCTAGGAACATGCCTGATGAAGGTATTAAAATAAAAATCAGGGACTGCTAGGTAGCTATCAGCAGACTAGGCATTTTCTCCCAAAGCAGGGGGACTATGGAAAGGCCTGTTGACTGTGTCTTAGATGAGTACTGAAGAAACCAATGAAAGCTAGATTGAGAACTCCCTAGTGTAAACATGTTAGATGGTGAATCCCTGGAAACAAGCAACAAGGCATCATCAGGAATAAGTCATGTTGGACAATTTGATGGTCCTTTAATAGGAGAATTTCTGGATTGATGAATGAAAAGACTACAGTGATGCCATGCATTTCCATCCCTGTAGAGCTCATAATAGACAGCTTTACTCTGAGCCTTCTTTCAGATGGGCTGTGTGGTTTTCGGGAACTTTGGAAAAATTACTTAGAGATCACAGAATGATAGAATCTGTCAACTGAAAGAGGACTGAGTCATCACACCTGATCTTGACCTGAACAGGAATCCTCTCTACATCATTGTCAAGTGGTCATATGGCTTTTGCTTGGAGACTTCCAGTGATAGGGAAATCCACCCTCAACCCTGGAGGCAGAGAGAGCCTTCACAGAATGTAGAGATGTTTGCTAGGCTGGCACTGGGGTTGGTATCTCATCAGTTGTCAGTCTCTACTTCCTCCCTTTTGGGTGAGGGGATGGGACAGACTAGTGATATCTTCCAATGAGAAAAGCCACTCTACTAATACTAAAAGCACTCTACTGCCACTTAATTTTCTAGGGCCACTGTTAAGTGATTTGCCCCAGGTCACATAGACAGTGTATGTCAAAGGCAGCCCTTGAACTCAGATCTTGACCTCTCTATTTGTTACACCATGCTCTCTTTCCTCAATCACCAAAATTACCTATGATCAACTTTGTGTATCATTTTGCTACTACACATCTTGCTCTAGAGCATAAAAACTGCTCCGGGGCAGTGTGAGCTTCATTTCTTTTGTTAAGTCCCCACCTTCCCACTTACTTGTTGACTGAACAACAGATGAGTGAAATTGGCAAGTGAGATATTGGGGTACTATGGAAGATGAGAGAGGTAGAAGTGATACTATCAGAAGAGATGAAAGTGACCTCAACTCGATGAAATGGAACCCGGCCCATCTAGGGGAAAAGTGATCCCAGATGCAGTGGGTTTTTTCAGGCAGCCGGAAAAGATTGGCGATATAAACTGAAGAAGGGCAGGAAATGAGATGTGAATTTGTAAACTGATATGGCAGTAAAAAAAAATTCCTCACCTTGGGACTGTTTGGGGGTGACCAGAAGTAGCGGAGCAAAGAGGCCTGCTTTTCTATCACTGGCTGCCTTGCCACTTTCTATCATGCTATCTCTATTCCCATCTTGTATCTGACAGAATGAAGGATCACCCAGGGCCAGGCTCACACAGCCACCCTCCTCCATCTCCTTTTCCCCATGGGTGGGGTGCCTTTTAAAAACACAATTTTCCTTCTGTCTTAGCAATTGAAAAGCTGAACGCTCCACCCAGAAGCCAAGTCTCTTTCTGCAATGAGCCCTTTGGGACTGCACAGATGTTTCCCTCAGGCAGTTGAAGGTGGCCCCAGACATAAAGCATTTTTATTAATCCTTCTAGGGGTGCTAATATAAAAAGAGAAGCAAGACAACTCAAATTACACCAATGGGCTTGTAAGGATCATTTTCCTAGCCTGTTCTTAAGCAATGATTTGATCCTTTATGTTCTAAGCAAAGACCAGAATTCATTCTCTCTCTCTCTCTTTCTCTCTCTCCCTTTCTCATTGCTTCCTACTAGATGGCCTTGCCTGCAGTTAAATTTACCAAACATTTGGGAAGAGTACTATAGACTAGGCCCTTGGGACAAAAATGAAACAGTCCCATCCTCAAGAATCTGAAAATAGCTAACATTTATAGAACTCTTTATGGTTTTCAGAGAGCTTTACAAATATTATCTACTTTTTCCTCACAACACACCTGGGAAGGTAGGTGCTATTATAATCTTATTTTATAGATATAGATACTGAGACTTAGGGCAACAGACTTGTCCAGGGTCACACAGCTTGGAAGTATCTAAGGTGAAATTTGAATTCAGATCTTCCTGACTTCAGGACTAGAGGTCTGTTCATTGTGCCACCTAGCTGCCCATATATGTACATATATGTGTGTGTACACATACAAATGTATAGTTAAATCATAGAAAACATGGAGGGTAGTAATGTACATGGGAGGACAATAACATGCTGAGAACAAAGCTCTCCAGAGGGGAAGAAAAGAGGTAGTGGTGGGGGGAATACATATATTTCTGTCTAATATATGTGGAAATACAATATATAAGCATAAATTATATACTTTATATTTTATAAATATATAATACATAAATGATATAATTAATTGCAATAAAACCTATGAATAAATTATGTAAATGAATATACACATATATATTTAATACATAATTATTGGCCTACTTGTTATTCTTCACACAAAAATGAAAATTCCTTACAAAAAAGATGAAAAAATTTCATCTTCCATCTCTCTCTCCCTTTGCACTGGCTCTTCCCCATGCCCAAATGTTCTTCCTCCTCATTTCTACCTTCATCGAGTCCCTTCCTTCCTTCAAGACTTGAATCAATTAGGTCCAAACAAGATAGAGAAAGCATTACTAAATGTAAAGAGGATAATTTTGATTATACAAAATTAAAAAGTTTTTGCACAAACAAAACCAATGCAACCAAAATTAGAAGGAAAGCAGAAAACTAGGGGAAAAAATTATAGCAAGTGTCTCTAGTAAAGGCCTCATTTCTCAAATATATAGAGAACTGATTCAAATTTTTGAGGACACAAGTCATTCCCCAATTGATAAATGATCAAAGGATATGACAGGCAATTTCCAGATGAAGAAATCAAAACTATCTGTAGTCATATGAAAAAGTGCTTTGAATCATGATTAATTAGTGAAATGCAGATTAAAACAACTCTGGGGAGCTACCTCACACCTATCAGATTGACTAATATGACAGAAAAAGAAAATGACAAATATTAGAGGATGTGGGAAAATTGGGACACTAAAAAGTGGAGTTGTAAACTGATCCAACCATTCTGGAGGAGCAATTTGGAATTATGCCCAAAAGGCAATAAAACTCTCTATATAACCTTTGATCCAGCAATATGACTGCTAGGCTTATATCCCAAAGAGATTAAAAGTAAAAAAGGGAAAATAATCTGTTTGTATAAAAATGTTTGTAGCAGCTCTTTTTGTTGTTGCTAAGAATTGGAAATTGAGGGGATGCCCATCACTTGGGGAATGGCTAAACAGGTGGGGTATATGATTGTAATGGAATATTATTGTGCTATAAGAAATGATAAGCAGGATGATTTCAGAAAAACCTGGAAAGACTTAAATGAACTGATGCAAAGTGAAGTGAGCAGAACCAAGAGAACATTGTATACACTAACAACAAAATTATACGATGAACAACTGTGACTGACAGCTATTCTCAGTGATACAATGACACAATACAATTCCAACAGGTTCATGATGAAAAGGCCAGCCCCCCTCCAGAGAAAGAATTGATGTAGTCTGAATACAGATTACAGCATACTATTTTTCATTTTCTTTTTGTTTGTTCAAATCTTCTTGTACATAATGACCAATATGGAAATGTTTTACATGATTGCACATGTATAAGCTATTTTGGATTGCTTACCATCTCAGGAAGTGGAAAGGGATAGAAATTAGAACTCAAAACTTAAAAAAAACCAATAAATGTTAAAATCATTTTTACATGGAATTGGGCAAAAATAAAATATTATTTTAAAAAAGACTAGAGTCAATAGCCATTTTCTGCTGACACTCTTTCCCAGTCTCCCCAGCATCTAGTGCCTTTCCTTCTAATATTCCTTCACATTTACTCTGTACTTATCCTGAGTTTACCTATGTAGTAAAGGTAGAAGTCTGGCCAATTATGGCCCAGTCGTTATAACTTGAGGACTATTCTCTTCCTATTGCAATGTACCAGGTGGAAGCTTGGTTAGTATGCATGTCAATCAGGTACTCTTTGTTTCTTACTGGCTTACTGCTTTGAGACAATAACAAAACCTTCTAATTGGCTGCTGAGCCAGAGCTGAGTGAGCATATAAAAAGTTCATGTGGAAAAACTCTTCCCTGGTGGCAAGCAAGGTAAGAACTTTTATGGGCCTCTAGCTTGAGAAGGCACATCCAGTTCTTTCTCCTACCTAGCTACTACAGATCCATTGGCACATAGTGCCTCTGTTGTGTTTACTCATCCCTGATCTTAGGTGAATGAGTATTGGAGGTGGAATGCACCAGATTATGACCTTGTGAGTTTGAAAAGGTGGGAAGAGCCATCAACATTCCCTTCAGCAACTGGAGCAAGTAGCAGCAAAAGCCAAGTCTGGCACGGAGCCATTCTGGAGGAACTATCTGCTTGACCCAGCCCAGTAATGAATTAATCTCACAGCTGAGAACTCTGTCCTATAAGCAAGGAAGCAACTCATTTATCACCTATGCCATATTCAGAAGTAAACTTTATAGGGACCCCTCGAATGTAGAAATCACTTTCTGGGCCAAAAAGTGTTCCTCCTCCTCCAAGCTGGTGGGAAAATGTTTTATAGCAAGCACTTTAAACCTTAATCCACTGTCCCCAGGGATTGCGAATGTAGAGAGGAGTATGTGTCACAAATTCAGGGGAAAGGGAAACAGTGTACTTCTGTCCTTGACACACATTCTCAGTAAATATTCCTTTGTAGCAGCCAACATATATTAATTGGTTAATTGATAACTGGAAACATGTTAACTGACTAAATGATATTTGAGGGAAATATACCAGATGAGAGATTCATAAGCCCCATAGAGTAAGGAGTTAGAAAGTCCAACTCCTCAGAGTTATACATTGAAACTTGAAGGGGAAAAGCAGTAGCTCCCTCCAAGGACGAAAAATGCCAATTCGAATGGGGGATTGGGAGAGTGAGCCCAGAGCATGCACTACTCCTATAAGTACATATTATCTCCCCAACTAGAATATAAGCTCCTTGAGGGCATGGACTGCCTCAACTTTGTATTTGTAACTTTGCACACTGCCTGAAACATAGTAAATGCTTAATAAATTCTTGTTGGTTAATTTCGCTTACTTTTGCTTTCTTTCCCTGTCTCAGTTACGTCATCTCTTTCTCACATCCACATACTTTTTTATATTCTTTAATCTTATTTATCCTTCCCTTCCTTTCTTCAAAATGTGCTCAGTTATATCGGGGGAGAAAAGCCTTTCTTTTAATTTCTCTCACTCTTTCCGCTCTATTCCTGAGCAAACAAGAATCTTAATCATGGCTAAAAAGTTCAAAAATAGCATTAGTGATACACTTGTGATAAGAAGAAAGCAGGGAGAATTTAAATGAAATGAGGAATGCCAGTTTCATTGACCGCTCTAGCCACTGACAGGGCCATAAGTCCTGTTCTCAGTGTCTACAAAACTTGGCATGTACCTCTTCATGCTTTTCTCATTAAATTTCCTTTTTTTTTTTTCTGAAGCACCAGAGACAAGCCTCCAGCATGGCCAACAGGCAGTTTGCCACAGTAGTTTACCAAGAGAGTTGGCCATAAGAGTTACTGACAAATATGACAGAAGGTTGAGGATTGAGGCTCTTGCTTCCAGCAAATATGGAAGGCAAAGGGAATTTTTCAGTGACCTGAACAGAACGCCAATGTTTGTTTTTCTTCTGTCACCAAGTAACTGCTATCTATACTCAAAGTGCCTTCTCCCTTAAGAAGGTGAAGGGGCCAGAGAAACGTTTACCAACTTTCCAAGTGATCAGCACTCCTTTAAAAAAAAAATTAGAAAGACTTCAAGGAAAAAACAAAACAAAAAAAGAAAAATCCAGTGAGGAGGCAAAAAGAAATATTGACCTGGCATGGGAAACTCAATTGTAGAAGAAGGTGACACAGAGAAGGAAGAGAAAAAGAAACACTAATGACTATGTTGAGATAGGCAATGGGTATCATAGCCTTCCTAAAAAGGAGGGAGCTGGACCTCTGGGGAGGAAGGAGCTGCTTGCATTCAAGAGGAATAGTACTTTGACTCCACAGGCACCATATGGAGAAATATCATCTGTGGAGGGTCAAGGGAAGAAGACACATATAGTAGTGGTTGGTGACCACCTTCTGAGGAAGTATGGAGGCAGCTATTGGCCAAACCGACATTAACAATAGAAAGGATCATAGATTTAGAGCTGAAAGAGACATTAGAGGCTGTGAAGTCTCACCCCCTCATTATGCATTTGAAGAAACTAAGGCCCACAAAGGTGAGATGAAGTCACACAGTTAGTAAGTGTCTGAGGCAGGAGTTAAATCCAGGTCTTCCTGACTTTACGTTCAGAAGTCTACCCACTAAACCATGATGCCTCTCATGGAGGTTTGCTGTCATTTTGTCATGGAGACTTATCAAAAATGATGATTGGTACCCTCATGTGGTAATTCACATGGAGTCAAACAATACTGCCAGAAAGAACTGATGAAACATTCCTAATATTTGGGAAAGAAATAGAAAATTGTGTGGTGTGGATTATCTTTTTATTATTGCCACCAAATGAAGGTAAGGGCTTTGGGAAACAAGATGAGATTTGGAATGTAGATTGATTAAGAAGATGATATCTGAGAGCAAGATTTGGACTACTTGACTATAGCTTAAATGACAGAATTATGAGATCTTGTCTAGGAATGGAGTGCTCCTAACATTGGTTGATAAAAATATGTTTGCTTGAAGTTCTGAAATAAGATGACTTGGAACTGAAAAGGAAGACAGAAGGAGAAAACTTGCCGATGGATATCTACCAAACTAGATATCATCACATTGTAGGAAGATGAAGAATGGTGGAAATGCCTGGAAATTCACAGGAGACAAAAATCCAAGAAAAGAGACAGTAATGAAATTTGTGGTCTCCAACATCTAGATACAAATACAAAAAGTATGAGCCACAAGAAAGATCAACCTTGAAAACCTAAAACGAAGGGGTAAAGTTGTCTTTGTATTTGTCACTAAGACTTTCTGTGATAGGATCCCCCATGATTGGAATATGGCTCTGGGTGGTTACCTAGTATTCACATAGGGTAGGAATCCAGAGTATAATATATCATTTCTTATTAAGAAGATATACTTTGCAAAGAAATCTAAAAACCAGAGGAGGGAAACACATAGAGAGCTTTGGGATGAAAATCGACAGAGGGAGAAGCATAAGTGGTATTGTTGTGAGTGTATACTACAGACCACCTGGTCAGAAGGAAGAAAAGGAGTTCAGGAAACAGATGATACACCTGGCATAAGATAGTAGTTATGGGGGACTTTGATCTACTGCATCTGTTTCTCTGCTGAAAGAATTATTAGTAAGTTCTTGGCTTGCTTTGATGATGATTTCATCTTTCAAAAAGTGGGTGAGGGGCTGATAGCAAGTGCTATTCTGGAACTGATTCTGACCAACAAGGAGGAGTTGATTGCTGAACATTTTCATCAGTGACTTGGCTGAAGACATAGATGACATACTCATAAAATTTGCAGATGACACAAGATGGGAAATAGAACTAACACTTTGGATTACAGGATCCAAAGATGACACATTAGGTGAGACCCATTCTCCAAACCTATTAAAATGAATTCTAATAGCAATAGCTGTGATCTCTTATGCTTGCATTAAAAAATCATCTTTGCACATAAAAGAAGGAGAAGGCAGCGAGAGCAGTCTGTCTGAAAGATCTGGGGATTTTAGGGGGCTATAAGTTCAACAGAGCAGCATGGTAGCAAAAGAAATCTAATGTTTTGTTTTTGTTTTTACTTTTTGATGAGTTTAACAACTACCAACAAACACAAATATTTCAATATCTAATGAATAGAAAAAAGACTGAATAAGAAACTGAATTTCAATTACATGTTATTTTTAAAGACTACATTAAAATTGTAATAACACAACTTCCTTTGTCTTGTATTTCCCTTTGTGAATTGTGAATTTCTTTCTGATCTCTTCTGTAGATTTTTAAAAATGCTCCATCGGATACTGTTTTATTTTTTGAATAGGACCTTACACTGATTTAAGAAGTGTGTAGTGGCCAGCAGAGGGAATGTAACAGTCCTATGGTACCATGGACCGATCAGACCAGAGTTGAAGAATTGAGTTCAGTTTTTGGCATCATATTTCAGGAAAGACATCAAAGAGCTGGGAACTTTCTAGAAAATGGTGATCAGGATGGTGAAGGACTAGAGGGAATTCCTTATTAGAATCCACCGAAGGACCTGGAGATGTTTAGCTTGGGGAAGCCATAACTATTTTCAACTGTTTGATAGGTTGTTATCTGGAAGAAGGATTAGACTTTTCTGCTTAGGCAGAGAGGACAGAAGTAAGGACAATGGATGGAAGGTGTAGATGGGCAGATTTACGCTTGATGTGAAGGAAAATAATCATTAGAATTCTCCAGAAGGGAGAATTGGAAGACAGTGGATTTCTGCTCCTTTGAAATCTGCAAGCAAAGGTTGGATGACTCCTCATTGCTGATGTCATAGAAGAGTTTCTTTTTCACATGTGGCTTGGATTCAGTGCCCTCAGGGCTTCTTTCAAACTCTCAGGTTCTGTAAAACTCTGAGAGAAACTAAAAATAATCTGTCCATTAAAAATTAGTTACTTGAATAGCTCTAATACTCTTAGTTACTATTTTCCCTTGCAAATATACATTATTTCAGATATATTTAGGCTTAAATAGGCTTTGACCAGCCGGAATGGGTTAGCTAGCTAACTGTTATTCACAACATTGTTTTTATGGAGAAATAATAGCTCACATTTATATAATGCATTAAAGTTCGCAAAGCACTGTTTATTGTCTCATTTGATTCTCACAACCCTATGAGGTGGGTGCTTACCATAATGTCCACTTTATAGATCAGGAAGTGGAGGCCCAGACAGTTTGAGTGACTTGCCTAAGGTCACACAGTTAATAAGTATCTTTAGAAAGATTTAAACCCACGTCTTTTTGACTCCCAGACTAATATTCTTTCCACTATGCTTCAAAAAATCCACTCTAAGTTCTAAACAACCAACTTGAGAAAGAGTTTTTAGAACAAAGCCTATTTTTTATCTTAAATCCTAGTTGAGGATTCCCTGTAAGATCAATTACTATTCAGAGGAGGGAGAGATTAGGGTTTTTTTTTTAGGGGGAGGGTAGGGTGGATGATGAGAAAGCCTCCATGGAGGAGGCAGGACTGAGCTAGGTCTTGGAAGGAGGAGTAGGACTTGCACAGTCAGAGAAATGGTGGGATGGAATTCCAAACAGAGGGAATAAATAATGTGACTGGACAGAAAAGGGAGATCCATCTGTCCTCCATTAATCTTTTTTCTGTTGAGTTCACTGTTTTGTGTTTCATGTGTGAGTGTGATGTTTAGTAGATAGAAAACTGGGTTTTGAGTCAGGAAAGCCTGAGTTCACTTCTGTCTCTGCCACTTGGTAGCTTTATGAAAAGTCTTATGACTTTTTGTGACAAACCCTTGTGTATCTCAGGTAACACCCTTTATTTATCTAATAGGAGTTAGAAGGGAGGAGAAGGAGAAGAATATTTAGGTTGGTGGAAAAGTTTCCATTCTGGAAATTCCCCATTGCAAAACTCAGATTCTTTGCATAATCAAAAATGCCAAGTGATTCTCCCCAATAATACAACATTCCTAATGGCCTAGAGAAACAGTGGGATGTGGCATAAGAGATCTCAGGAAGTCTTGAGTCCAAGTCCCCTCTCTGATACATATCCATTCTGAGATCCTAGGTCAGTACTTAACCTTTTAATGCCCCCAGGCAGTTCTCTAAGACTATAAATTATAGAGTTGGTGCCTCTGAGTTCCAGCTATAAAAGGGGTTACCTTACTCCATACCCCCTATACTAATGAAATCAAAGGTTGGATCATAGAGTTTGGCAACAAACTGTACATGGGACATCTTAAATCACAGAATAGAAGAGAAAGCGATAAATGGCTTCAGGGGCCATCTAGTCTAATACTTTTATTTTTACAAATGCGGGAACAGAGATCCAGGGAGGAGGACACTAGAACTCACAATCATAGAAGTAACAAGTGGTGGCGCCAAGATCTAAACCAGCTGTTCTATATAGCTAATGATGATGCTGAATTGACAATTGGCCTTAAACAATCATCAAGCCTGTGAAATACTTTACAAGAGAGCAGGAGGACTATTAAGTATCAGTTGAGTGGTGAATGGGGAAGAAGAAGTCCCTTTACCAGAATGTGTAGTTCATCCATGAGTACAGTTTACCTGGCAAATTCTGGGAGTTTTGAACTGGAATCAGGGTAAGAGCAGATGACCTTGCCACATCTTTCCTGTTCTCACTTTCATTCTGATGAGAAATTTTCAGGTGAGATTGGATGCCAGCATTGGAGCTAATAACCCTGCCCTGGCAGTGATAGATTATTGCTCCTAAGAAATCATGCCTAAAATAAAGGTGACAAGATAAAGTGGAGGACTTCTAGCATGCTACAGAGGGAGATTATTTTCCAAGGAAATGAAGTAGTGGAAGTCAAGTTTACTTGCAGTATTTCAGCATATGTTCTGAATTTGAAAACATTTTGTAGAAGGAAAGAAGGGAAATACGACTTGGCTGCCTTCTTTAGGAACTGTATGGGAACACGTGTGTAGAGGGAGGATTAAATTAGAAGAGCTTCCGGTCCTTTCTATGTGTCTATATCACCTTCTTCCAAAGGCCAGAAAGGGAAGCTGTTCAGAAGAGTCCCAGATGGAGAAACATTTACAGGGAGAGAAGCATCTTAATCCATTGCTTCTCAGCGGACATCCATTTATTCACCAAGAGACTAGGATCATAGAATCTCTGAGGAAGGCACCTCTAGTTCAACCCACACCCCCCAAAATCCCTTCCACTACATTCCTGACAAATGGGTAATCCAGCCTTTGCTTGAAGACCTCTGTTGATGGAGAACTCCCTGCCTTCTCTTTTGACTAATTCTAATTGCTAGGAAGTTTTTCTGGACATCAAGCCTACATTTGATTTTCTTTACCTTTGAAATTTCCTGTTCGTCTTCCCTCTGAGAAATCTAGTTTTCTTAACATCTAACTTTCCAGGCACTTGAAGACAATTTTCATGTTCCTCCCCAATGTTTTCTTCTCTAGGCTAAATGATCTCCATTTCCCAAGACCAGACCTCATGTGTCTTGAACTCCAGTGTCTTAGCCAGTCATCTTAACCCCGGGCTTCTCCGACTAGGTTTGGAAGATCGAAGAGGGTCGCAACTATAGTTTGGGTTACTTCCCGTTTATTCTCCGGTGACTCAGTCTCTAGCCAGAAAGCTGAGACCAAGTGCTTATCATTATAAAAACTTCTTGGAGGAGAGTTATTAGTTTCCATTGTTTACAGAGGAATATCACAATCTCACCAGGATTTGCTTATATCCACACTCCTTTATTTTCTCAGGTTTTCTTTTTAAACATGGAAATCTATTCTCTGGAGAAACGGCCCATCTTAACCAGAACCCAGGTGGTTCATTAGCTCTTGGCTGGATGCCTCCTTCACTCTGTAAACTCTTCTTTGAGAGCAGCAGAGGATTCTGAAGCATAATTTATCAAGGGATGTTCTGGGTTATCCTGTTGAATCCAAGTATTTTGTTAAGCAACAACAACAATGTCTTTATTATTTACTGATACCTTTTGTTTTTTAAAGTTTTTTTTCAATTAATGTGATTTTTTTCCTTATCCTCTCCCGTTCCTCCAACTTTGGAGTGGGGGGGTGGGGAAGAAAAACAAAATAATTTTAAGAAATAAACATAGTCAAGTGAAACAAAATCCCATGTTGGCTATGTCTAAAAATGTGTTTCATTTTGCATATTAGTCAATCAATACCTATTAGGAGATGGGTAGCCTGCTTCATCATGGACCCTCTGAAGTTGTCATTGCATTGTTTAGAGCCTGAAAGTCTTTCAGAGTTATTTTTCTTTTTTTTTTTT
>JAQQSZ010011944.1:0-12126 GCA_028646595.1 Phalanger gymnotis | reverse complement strand
GAGGGAGGATGGGGGGGGAGGAAAGTAGGGGGAAGAAAGTAGGGGGAAGAAAGTGGGGGGAAGAAAGTGGGGGGAGGAGGAGGGGGAGGTGGGGAAGGAGGAAGAGAACTAACATGTACATAGCATTTTAAAGTTTGCCAAGTGTGTTACCAAAAAATACATCACCGGAGCTTCACAACAGTCCTGGGAATTAGGTGTTATTATTCACCCCATTTCACAGCTGAGGGAACTGAGGCCCAGACAGGGTAAGTGACTTTCCCAGAGTCCTGTGGCTAGTAAGTGCCAGGGGCTCTATCTGGACTCTAGGGCCCCTGCTCTATCCACTGCACACCAGCTGCACACCAAGCAGAAAGTGCTTTGAAAACCTCGGGGCTGTAATAACAGTGACTTTAAGCAGATCACGGGAGCATCTGGTAGAGCTACTCAGGCTGGGTCTCACTCACCCCGGTCCTCATCAGTGGAATAGAGAAGTCTAAACGATAAGCATTTCTTAGAATGGAAAGCCTCAGCCTAATTCTCAATGCTCTGAGATGCTACACATCCTTTTTTCCTATCAGGGAACACTTTGCTAGCTTCAGTATCCTGAAATAAACTTCCGCAGAGAGGCAAATGAAAGTGGGCGGGGGGGGGGGAGGCAGGGGTCCTCTCTTTTGCTGCTAATCCAGAAAATCTGCTAAACTGCCAAACAGAAAGCTCTCCCACTCCGCCTTTTGATCTGAGCAATTGTCTGGGTTTGCTACTCCACAGGAAACATTACCACGATCAGGAAGGCAGAGCTAGCAAGCTGTGGGGCCAAGGAGGCAGTGGTTGCCTCCCCCAGATCCCACAAGAACGGCAGATCCTTTGCCATTCTGAGGCCACCTGTGGATAACGGGTCAAAGCAGGGAGACCCTGGGCTGGCCCACTACACCATGGTGATTGAGCTGTGTGTCTTGGAGGAAGGCACCAGATGAGAGCCAAGTAAGGCCTCCTCATGGGCAGCTCTGAGGTGTCTGGTGACAAGGGGAGTGAGTCTGTGTTTATGCCCCATTAGGAAACCCTCACCCACTGGACTATGCTCAAAGCTGCCAGAGCCCTCTGGCTCTGGGGGCATTAAAGGACTGGGCAGGGATCGCTCTCGGGAACAGTCAACAGCAGCGGTCCTGCATCCGCCCCCGGTGCTTTGAAGTGCCTGAGTCCGGCACAGGGTGAGTACTTCATAAATGTGAATTGATGGATGGACGGACTGAGCCAGTAAACTCTGACAGAGGGAGAACACCTAACATCTCCTCTAACATTCCAGAGTCTGTTGTCTCCTTGGGGCAAACCCTGTTTGTCACTTGGTCTGCATCCTGGATGCTCTGTACCTAGAAGCCTTTCATGGACACTGCTTGGCTCAGGTGTTTAAGGTAACAGGGTTTAAGTTCCTGGAGAAATCATGCTGGCAATGCTTCTTTCTCCCCATCCCTGCCTTCCCCACCAACCTGATCCCAAGTAGCCTTTATTAAAGGTACAGGGCATCTAGGGCACAGATAAGATAGAAACTCCACAAAAAGTTTACATTCCATAGGAGGGTTGCAACATTTACAGAGACAAGTCAGAGGCAGCCAGGTAGCCTAGTGGAAAGATCATTCATTAGTCCTGGAGTCAGGAAGCCTTGAGTTTGAATCCAGCCTTGGATGCTTACTAGCTGTGAGACCCTGGACAAGTCACTCAGCCCCAGTAAAATGGGGATGACACAGCACTTACCTCCCAGAGTTATTGTGAGGTTCAAAAACGATAATATTTGTAAAGCACTTTGCAAACTTTTAACTGCTACATAAGTGTTAGCTAATAATATAAATATGTATTATATATAGGCATCGTGTGATGGATTTGGGAAGATTATAGATCTGTTGCTGGTAGGGATCTTATAGGCCACCAGGTTCAACCCCTTACAGATGAGAGAACTGAGGCAGAGGTTAAGTGGCTTACCCAGGGTCGCAGAGCCTAGTAAGTGTCTGGGACATGATTCGAACTCAAGTCTTCTCGACTGTAAGTTCAGCACCCTAGCCACCATGCAATGGAGGGTGAGAGCACTGACTGGAAAGGGATAAGACAAAGCTTTCTGCAAGAGCTGACCCCTGAGCTAAGCCTTGAAGGAAGCCAGGGATTCACATGGTCGGTGACTTTGTAGGAAAAGTGTTTCCAGCTGTGGAAACAGCAGTCCCCCCCCACCCCCTCCTCCCAGGCAGATGTGGTCAGAAAGCAGCCTCTCTAGTAGCTCCTCTGAAAGCCAGCCGCCTGCGAGTGTCCACGGCCTGTGAGAGCACCCGGGTCTGCGTGTCCAAGCCCCAAGCCCCACACACCTTCTGCAGGAGGCCTCTTGGCTGTTCAAAAGCTGTTCTATCCAAAGCTTTTCAATGACGACAATAATCATAATTAGCACTTGCAAAACACTTAAAAGTTTGCAAAATGCTTTTACTACACACACACACACACACACACACGCACATATGTAGTGGCCTACTGTATATGTTTATGTGAATATTCTTCTAAAAGCACAAGGGATGGACCTCAGCGTCTGGCACCTTCTAAAAGGTGCTGACTCTCTGAACCACTGTGAACTGTGCCCTTATGACATAGTCCTGGTCTCATGAAATCCTCAATCCATCAGCAATAAGGCCCAGACAACAAAGGACGCTGAATCCAGGCCGAATACCCTTTCTGGGGGCTCCGAATAGCAGGGCAGAAGTCAGATGGACTATCAGGGGCTCCCAGATTTCACATGGGGAGGAAGAGCTAGGAAATGCCACCTCACTTAGCCCATAGGAAAGCAGTGATTCAGCACCCTTTAAAATGCCCATTTCACCCTCAGCCAGAGGCAACTGAAAGCTGAGCTTATATCTCTGTTGAAGACCGACATCCTCGAGCAAGGCCCCTTCTTAACACCAGCCAAACATCCAGAAAAACATTCTATGTGCGTAGGAGACATGAGAAAGGAGGACCAGGGGACTCCTGCGGTCCTGCCAACCCTGAGGAGATGCTTGTATGGGACATCTCACTGTCTTGGGGGATCTGTTAGATGGATGCCTTCAAGAGGCCACTGTTGGTCATCCTTCATTTTTGAAGAGGCCCAGTGACATCATGGGTGACATCTTGACTTAAGCATGAATTGGATTTAAGTGAGACAGAGTTGCTCAAAGCAGAGGAAAGAGGGCAGGGTTTGAAGAGTCAGAGGAGCTGGGTTCAAATCCCAGCTTTTTCACTTTCAAGTCAAGTCAACTAGTGTTTATTAAGTACCCACTATGTGCCAGGCACTGTGCCGAGCATTGGGATACAAAGAGAGCCAAAAACAGGCCCTGCTCTCAAGGAACTCAGTCTAATGGGGAAACAGCATGCAAACAACTATGTACAAGCAAGCTACACACAGGATAAGTGGGACTAATTAATAGACAGAGGGAAGGGGCACTTAGCACTAAGGGGGACTGGGAAAGGCATCCTGTACAAAGGGGGATTTTAACTTGAAAGAAACTTGAAAGAAGTCAAGGAAGGGAGGAGGTAGAAATGGGGAGAGGGTGCATTCCAGGCATGGGAGCAGCCAGTGAAAACCCTCAGAGTCAGAGATAGAGTGTCCTGTGTGAGGACCAGCCAGGAGGCCAGTGTCACTGAGTCAAAGAGTGTGTGGAGAGGAGTAAGGTGAGAGAAGGTTGCCAAGGTAGGTGAGGCTGGGTTAGGAAGGGCTTTGAGATCCAGCCGAGGATTCTGTATTTGATCCCAGAGGTGACAGGGAAACTCACTGAATGGTTAGGCATGCTGTAGGAAGATCGGTTTGACAAGGCAGTAAAGGACAAGTGTTCAATCTATTTTCTATGATTCCCCCTCTTAGCTTCAGTTTCAATGAGATCATTAGACGACATGGCCATGGAAATCCTCTCCACAAGCGAGCATACTGCTAGGGCTGTTCCACTTCCAAAGAAAGCCCAGGCTTTGGGTCAAGGTTAAGATGAGTTGAGAATTACAGAGAAGGGGAGAAGGGAGACCCAGGGATTCCTGATTCCCCTACATGGTCTCCGCATACTAGGAGCTTTGCTATTGGCAGATTCCCTGTGTCAGATCAGATCATTCCCCATGTCGACCACCGTGAGATTAGTCTCATGCAACAAATGGGGCTCATTGGCTCTATCGGGGATGCATCTGCTTGACCATGACAGAATCAGACTTGGAGATATCTAGATACTGAAGCCGAGCTGAAAGTCACTAAGGGCTTCCTTCCTTCTCCTTTCAACGTATGTGTTTCTACCACTCAGGCTGGAGAGGCTTGCTATGAGTAGGTTTTTCCTCAGAGTAAACATCTGGGGAACAGCAGGGTGAACTTGCCATTAACCCAGGTGAGACACCCATCTCCCTCTTCTCCAGTGGCCTGTTCTGCTTAAAGGCTGCCCTGCATCCTTTCACCCTTGACCAAATGTGAATTCTGATGATGTGTATCTGATTTCCCCAGGGAAGTTATAAATCATGGGCCAGCTAGGACTGCACTTCATCCTTCTCTATAGGCCTCAGCTCACCTAACACTGTCATGGGCTCCCCAAATTATGTTCAACTCAGTGTGGGGATCTGGTTTTGGGGTTTTTTCCCTTCCTGGTAGAGTTTAAGGCAAAAAACCTTTCACAGAAGATTTTTCTAGCTGTACCTAGTGGATAAACAACACCCCTTAGAAATGTCTGGGGGAAGCAATGGACCAGAGCTGTCCTCAGAACCAAGCCGTGCTTCTGACATATATTAGTGAGGTGGTCCCAGGTAAGTACATTAACCTCACAGCACCCCCAGACTGTCTCTGGGACTGTCAGATGCAGAATAAGTGATAATCCGCATTGTTTAGAAGGAGTTTCTTCATCTGGAACTGCTTATGCCAATGAAATCACAGGTCCAGACCTACCATCCACACTCCCCTTAAAAAATATACTAATCTGTAGAGAAGCAGGGGGGTAATCAATAAAGCATGTGACATGGAGTCAGAAGGACGTGGGTTCAAATCCCACTTCACACAGATAAACATAGATAGGCAGACAGATAGGCTAGATGGACAGATACACAGACAGATAGCTACACATATATAGATCTAGATAGATACATATATGTATATATACATATATGTACATATGTGAGTATATGTGTGTATACACATACATACATACATATATATGTATATATATACACAAAGTGTCCAAAAAGTCAGTGCGGTTTTAAGCTTTGGGGACACTCCGGGTCATGACACAGGGCCATAAGACCACGACGGTCACACTGGGAGGGACCTTAGAAGCCTAGTGTAACTCCCTCATTTTACAGATGAAGACACTGAGGCCCAGAGAAGGGAATTGGTTTTCCCAAGGTCACACAATCAGGATGCTCAAGGCAAGTTCTATATGGGACAAACCAGACAGTGCAATTCAATTCAACAAAAAGCACGAGTGATGAATGGTGAAAAAAACCAAACTCCCAAATGGCCACCTAATTTTTATTCCATGATAAAGGGTGAGCTCCTATCCATAAGCACAACTCCTCAAGAAGGAAGGGAAAAATTATCTCAGTGCCTAGGGAGATGTGGAATGTACACCCTCCAAAAGCCATCTTTCACTCCTTTTATTCTAGCTTCTTCTAGGAGTTAAAACTCCCTGGCAGACACGAGGAAACACTGACTCTAGTTAGGCCCCCAGATAACAGCCTCCCTTTTATGTAGTTTGCTGTCCCTCCCAAAGCACATATTAAACACAGAGAACATACAAGGGAGGTGTTTCATAAAACCCTGATGATACTGGGGTGTTCTTCCCAGTACTACTGAGGGAGGGGCTCCAGAAGAGAGCCCATGAAATGGGAAAAGGCCCCGTCTGTCTGTGCCCCCGAGGAATCATGCTGCTGAATCCACAAACTCGAGGCTTTGGGGCAAGGGACAGCCTTCAGTGTGGGAAACACTTGTCCCGAAAATGGCATAAAAATCAATTTCTGGTGCCTGAAATAACTAGCTGGTTGAAGGAAATCACCCCTCCTTCCTTCTGAGGAGGAGGAAACTGAATTCTTCCCCTAAAGGGCGGCATCCTCTACTAGCAGCAAAGTGAATGGTGGCCTCCTAACACAAACTGGACTCATCATTCAGAGCCTACATGCTTGTCTCACATTACCCTATTTACTCCAGAGGCCTGGTGCAAAAGGAAAAGGCGGCTGTGTCCTTCCAGCCAAGCCAAAGAAACTCCACTTCTTAACGCCAAAGACAATATTCTGCCCTGCCACCGATCAGAAAGCCGTCCTGGAGGCAAGAGGCGCCTTTCATGGAAGGCAGGGCATATTCACTACCGGCTTGGAGAAAAATATACTTTGAATTGGATTTCATTATTCCCCTAAGTTAAATTGCCTTTTGGGGAGATTTCACTGCAAATAAAAAAGAGAAAGATTCGGAGCTTGGCTTTTCTTCTTTTTGTCTGTGATTATATTGGTGTGGGGAACTTCCAGCAATGAAACTCCCTCTACCCAGACAGGTCATCGACTCCTTTGTAATTTACTATTTGAAAGAAGGTCCTGAGGTAGTAAGTGATTAAACAGCTCACCCACAGCCACACAACTAGGATTCATCAGAGGGAAGACTTGAACCCAGACCTTCCTAACTCCAAGGCCAGCCCTCCCATGTATGATGCCTGCTGTGATTACCCAAGCCAGGCACGGCTCAGGTACTACCTGGTGAAGCCTCCCTGGGCTGGGCTATCCCAGTTATCAGCCATTTAGCCCTCCTTGAGCTACCTTGTTATTTACACACACACACACACACACACACACACACACACACACACACTCAAGAAGGATAGGAGAGGATCTTGCAGAAGGTAGGATTTTAGAGAAAGGAAGGAAGTCTGGGGAGCCAAGAGATAGAGCTGAAGACAGAAAGCATGCCAGGCACAGGAGACAGCCAGGGAAAATGCAAAGAGATCCAGAAAGATCAACATTCTAGAACAAAAAGCTAGTTCTAAAAAGGCAAACTTTAACAGTAATCATTGTCAAAGCTTACTCTTAGGGAGAAAAAACCTGACTTCCCAGCATAAGAAGGGAGCAGACTGGTTAGAACATAGATCTGGGTGTCTCAGTTGGCTCCACAGGACATGACGGGAAGCCCACAAAGCCTATTTCATGTGCTCCTACATTGAGAGAGGCCTAATGTGCTCAGAGGGAGATGATGTGCCACTATTTTCTGTCCTAAAACAAATACGTGAGGAATATTACATTAAGGTCTGCATCCCACACTTAAGCATCAAGAAGCTGGGACGTGTCCAGGGGAAGACGCCCAAGATGCCCAAGAGAGAATGAGACATACAAGAAGAGGTCAAAAGAACCATGCTGTCTAGTGCTGAGCAGAGAAAACTCAGAGGTTGGCAGCGGGAGGTGAGGGAGACAGACAGGGACGATGCCTGTATTCAAGTCTGCCAAGGAGGGATCAGGCTTGTCTGGCTGGGTCCCGGAGGGCATAACTGGGAGCAGTGGGAGCACTGGCAAAGCAGAATTTGGGTTTGAAGTTAAGAAAAAATTCCTAACAATTAAATCTGTCCAAAGGTGGAATGAAAGCCATTGCCCGCTCCTGCCTTGGTGCCTGGAGGACTTCAGGGGCAGGATGATGACTTGTCAGGTGTGTTATTATGGGGATCCGCGTCCAGACCTGGCTTGGCCAAGAGCACCACTGAGGTCTCTTCCAATTCTGACAGTGTGGGATATTTATTTCTCTAGTGAAATACTTGGATTTTTTCCTGATAATATTGGAGCAGCTTCCAGAGATTTATCCCTGGACATTTGTGGGCCCACAGCAGGGGAGGATCAAAGTCCTCCATCCGAAGGAGTTGTGAACCATTCTGTCACTCTTCTCTCATCTCCCATTCAGTGGGCACTCGGGAAGCCTGAGTCTGGTCTGGGGTGACTGCCGAGCCTGTCTCCACCTCCTACTCCTATCCCTGCCCTACCCCTTTTGAGGGCACTCAAGGCTTTCATGTTTCATCTTTATTTTGAGTTCACCCAAGGACAAATTGATTCCAGAAAAGAAAGACCCAAATCGCAGGCTCCTGACAACTCTCCAGAATCCATTTCTGAGCCACAAAGACTCCGCAGCAGAGATGAGCTAAGAAAGGAGTTTGGGGGCACCTTGAGCTGACTACGAGGAAAAAAAGAAGCCTTGTATGGATAACATCTAACCAGTGGTTTCTTCACAGAATCAAAGATGTCATCAGAGGGTCATAGTGCAATGATTACCTGAAGCTGTTGAAGAGAATTAATTAATGAATCAACAGGCATTTATTACCTACTGTGTGCCAAGGCCCATGAAGAAACATCGGTGTAGGCAAGGAGGCTCTCAGAATGAGTGGTGGGCTTGGAGACATGTTGGACAAGTCACTCAACCTCTGAGCCTTGATGTAAAACGAAGAGGCTGAACCCTCTGATTTCTGATGTTCTTTCTAGCTCTACATCTATGTGTGCCCCCAGAGGCATGCAAGAGCCTCCCCTTTTCTTGGATATCAGAAGAGATGTAGGAGACCATTCTGGGGAGTAGAAGGTATTGGCTAAATTCCAGGAATAACACAGAAGGAAAAGAAGATTGCGTGTGGGCCCAGTCCACAAGCATTACTTGGACATAACTGGATGCTATCTAGGAATGGTGAGCTCATCAAAAAGGCCAGGCCCCAAAAGTGTTTCCTGGGCACTGGTCAACATCCTCATGAAATCCTGGAACCTGATGGAAAGGGGGACAGATCTCCCAGGAGTCAAGGGCTACAAGCTACTGCAAAAAGGCACATGAAGATGGACAGCAAAGGGTCCAGAGAGGAGCAGGGGGGTGAATTTCTCGGCTATTATTCTTGTTTTCAGAGACAGCCTAGAAAACATAAAAATGAGTAGCCTGGTGATGCATCAGAAATACAACCAGATTTGAGGTCAAGTAGTTCCAAACCAGGCTCAGCCTTTGGCTCCACATGTGACCCTGAGTGAGTTGTGACTTAGAATCAGGAAGGTCTAAGTTAATGTCTCACCTCAGACACTTATGGGCTAGGGGACTGGCCAAGCCAGAGCACCACTCTCAGACTCGGTTTCCTGTAAACAGGAATAACCATAGCCCCTAACTCACGGGTTGTTATAATGAGGCAATCTATGCAAGGTGTTTGCTATGGAAATGCTAGGTGTTGCTGCTGCAGTTCCAACTCCATTTTCTTGTATCCTCAAAGGTCTCTCCCCATGCTAAGTCTGTGACCTCATTCAGGCAGCCCAAGGTTTGGAGTCTAAGGACCAGCCTTTGAGGCATGGCTCTATCACTGATTACTTAGGGGACCCTGCGTAAGTCATGAGAGTGGGTCCAGGTCATTTGAAAGTCCTTTTGAGCTCTTGAGGGATGACTATTTGGAACCTGAGCCCAGAGGAAGGGCTTGAAGGCCCTCCCACGCCTCTGCAGGTTGGGGGAGAGCGGTGCTAAGAGCTGTCTGGCCATGAGTGTTCCAGGCCATCAGGGCAGCCTGATTGTGGAGACCATTCATGACTAAATCAGTTTCATAAGAAAATACTACCAGCGGCAGCCTCATTCTCATCCCTGCATCAGGAAGTCAGCCAACTCCATACACAACTGTAATGAGGGCGTAATGGGGCCCCCCCACCACATCTCAGCATGACGTCACAGATGCATTCATGTCAAGTTAAGAGCCTGGCACTGAGGAGGCAGCCCTGACAGGGCCAGAAGCAGGAAAACTCAGACTAGGGGATTGGTTTTCTCCAAAGAGGCTTCTAAGTTCTCAGGCAACTACTTCAGTAGCTGTTAACAGAGCCAAAAAAAAAATTTAAATTTGACATTTCGCTCCAGATCTAAAAAGGACCACAGAGCAATATCTGTTTTAAAAACTGCCTTTGGGGAGGATGAGGCTCTGAGCAGCCACTGGGAAGAGGGACAGAGGCCTCCCTGAGATCACTTCACTGTGATTTAGGCCCAATCCTGAGCTCCCCTCCTTGCCTCAGAGATGCTTTGGGGAGTTTCTTGGGTTTCCTTTTCCTCCTGCCACCCCCTGGCTCTGCTCTCATGTTTCCTAGAACACAGACCCCATTCAACTAAAGCCCTCTGTCTGATGACTGACATTTTCTGGGGTGGTGCAGCGGATAAAGCACCGGGCCCAGAGTCAGTAAGAATTGTTTAAATCTGGCCTCAGATACAAGTGACTTAACACTTACCTCTCAGGATTGTTGCAAGGACCAAATGAGACAATAATTGTAAAGTGCTTAGCGTAGGGCCTGGCACACAGTAGCCACTACATAAATGTTAGCTTTTATTATTCATTATCATCCGTGAGCATGAAGCAAAGTGGGTGCCTATGAATGGGTGAATAGCTGAACAACATGGAGCATATGAATGTAATTGAATCTTCCTGTGTCATGAGAAAAGATGTGATGAGGAAGAGAAAGGTGCCCGGGATGGCCCACATCAACTTACATAGAGCCAGAAGGAGATAAAAGACTAAAAATGTCATGGAAACAGAACTCTGAGAAACCAAGAAATCAGCGACGGTCCTGGAAAACAGATAAGGAAACACGCCATCCTCCTCACAGCCGAAGGACAAGAGCTCCACAGACACAACGTCACTCAGATTTGGCGGATGAGGTCTCAGGGTCACCGGCTTTTGCATTAATGTCATTGTTATTACTGTTATGGTTGTTACAAAAGAATCGTCAATCTGCAGGAGAGGGTGGCTGGCAGAACCAACCCTCTGAGTCATAACAAAAGTAATGACTTTGAAAAACTGAAAGGGGAAGAAAGCATTGCCATTTGCCTCTAGAAGATGGTGCTGATGGTGGTGGCAACAACGGTAACTGACAACTACAAAGCCTTGAACATTTGCAAAGCACTTAACGAATGTGATTTCGCTGGATCCTAATGGCCACCCAGTGAGGTAGGGAGTACAGGGATGGCTTTTCCCACTTTCCGCATGAAGAGGGAATCAGCTTGGAAATGAAAAGCCCTGAGTTCAAGCCCCACCCATCCTGACTGTGTGATCCAAGATAAGTCATCTAATTTCTCATTGTCCTAAGCATGTAAGACTGACGCACAGAAAAGATGCCAACGTTCATTGGAAGTTTCCTCATCCAGGACTTCCCAATGCCAAAGAAATCACAAGTACGGGGGGGGGGGGGGCAAGCCAAAATGGCAGCTGGAAAGCAGGGATTTGCCTGAACTCCCCGCCAGGTCCCAGGAAAAACCTATAAAAAAGGCTCTGAACAAATTCTAAAAATGCAGACCCCACAAAATAGCAGAGGGAAGCAGGGATCCAGCCCAGGAGAGCCTGGATGGTTGCTGGATGAGGTCCATCATGTACAGAGTGAAGGGGAACAGATCTCAGCACAGGTGGCAGCAGGACCAACCAGACCAGGAGCCAGGTGAAACAGGCCCTAGCACCCAGAATCGGTGAGCTGTGGCAGTTGCCAGACTTCTCAACCCACAGACGCCAAAGACAACAAGAGAAGGTTAGTGGGAAAAGCTGCGGTGAGAGAGGGAAGGAGTTCATGGTTCGGCCACCACCCCAGGGGCAGGAGGTATTGCAGCTACAGAACTACAGCTGCAGTTACTTCCAGCCCCAGGCTCGCCTGGTGGGAGGAATTAAGTGGGGATCAGAGCAGGAGTGCAGAGCCTGCTGAAGATTTGCGTCAGGTCCAGGTTGGTGGTTCTTGGGGAAGGAGGAGTGCTGGTATGGCAGAGCTTGCTGCATAGAAATAGCTCTGAAATCAACAGCGCATCCCCTCAACCTTGGAACAAAGTACTCTTTGCTCTACAAGCAGTCATACCTCCATGAAAAACTCAAGGGTCAAGTAAGCTGGCTGGGAACATGGCCAGGCAGCAAAAATGCACCTAGATTCAGTCTCAGACTTTGGAATCTTTCTTTGGTGACAAAGAAGACCAAAACGTACAGCCACAAGAAGTCAACAAAGTCAAAGCGCCTACATCAAAAGCCTCCAAGAAAAACATGAACTGGTTTCAGGCCACGGAAGAGCTCAAAAAGGATTTGGAAAAGTAAGTTATAGAAGTAGAGGAAAAATTGTGAAGAGAAATGAGAGTGATGTGAGAAAACCATGAAAAACAAGTCAATAACTTGCTACAGGAGACCCAAAAAA
>JAQQSZ010011943.1:0-12126 GCA_028646595.1 Phalanger gymnotis | reverse complement strand
AAAGTTTTTGACTACCTCCTCCCCCATCTGCCCTCCCTTCTATCATCCCCCCCTTTTTTATCTTCTTCTTTCTTCTTTCCCGTGGGGTAAGACACCCAACTGAGTATGTATGGTATTCCCTCTTCAGGTCACATCTGATGAGGGCAAGATTCACTCATTCCCCCTCACCTGCCTTATCTTCTCTTCCTACAGAACTGCTTTTTCTTGTCACTTATATGCGAGATGATTTACCCCATTCTATCGCTCCCTGTCTCCCTCTCTCAATATATTCCTCTCTCATCCCTTATTCATCTTCAACTAACCTTGTGCGCTGTCTCTCTCTCTCTCTCCATATATATATACATATACACATACATATATACACACATATATACACACATACACACTCACATATACATATATATATATACATAAACACACACACATATATAATATATATATATACATAAATACATACATGCATATTCCCTTCAGCTACCCTAATACTGAGGTCTCATGAATCATATACATCATCTTTCCATGTAGGAATACAAACAAAACAGTCCAACTTCAGTAAGTCCCTTGCAATTTCTTTTTCTTGTTCTTTTTCTTGATTACCTTTTCATGCTTCTCTTGATTCTTGTGTTTGAAAGTCAAATTTTCTATTCAGCTCTGGTCTTTTCACTGAGAAAGCTTGAAAGTCCTCTATTTTATTGAAAGTCTATATTTTGCCTTGGAGCTTGATACTCGGTTTTGCTGGGTAGGTGATTCTTGGTTTTAATCCTAATTCCATTGACCTCCGGAATATCATATTCCAAGCCCTTCAGTCTCTTAATGTAGAAGCTGCTAGATCTTGAGTTATTCTGATTGTGTTTCCACACTACTCAAAGTGTTTCTTTCTGGCTGCTTGCAGTATTTTCTCCTTGATCTGGAAATTCTGGAAAACAGTTCTGGAGAGCCTACATGGTCTCGGTCTATAGTATCTAGGGCTTTGTCTCAGTTGGTACTGAGTGCTGTGTTCTTCAAGGGTCTCGGGAAACTTAGACCAAAGAGAAACCACCATTCAGTATATCTTAAGCATTATGATCTAGGGGCTGGGGTTATTGTTAACCTCTTTTTGTTAGTTTTTTTTTTCTTTTTTCTCCTTTAATTTTTTTAAAAATTTATTTAATGTATTTAGTTTTCAGCATTGATTTTCATAAGAGTTTGAATTATGAATTTTCTCCCCATTTCTACCCTCCACCCCACTCCAAGATGGTATATATGCTGGTTGTCCTGTTCCCCAGTCAGCCCTCCCATCTGTGACCCCACTCCCCTCCCATTCCCTTTCCCTTCTACTGTTGTAGGACAAGATAAATTTCTATGTCCCATTGTCTGTATATCTTATTTCCTAGTTGCATGCAAAAACCTTTTTTTTTGTTTTTGAATGTCTGTTTGTAAAACTTTGAGTTCCAAATTCTCTCCCCTCTTCCCTCCCCACCCACCCTCCCCAAGAAGGCAAGCAATTCGGCATAGGCCACATGAGTATCATTATGTGAAACCCTTCCACAATACTCATGTTGTGAAAGATTAACTATGTTTTGCTCCTTCCTAACTTATCCCCCTTTACTGAATTTTCTCCCTTTACCTTGTCCCTTTTCGAAAGTGTTTGTTTTTGATTATCTCCTCCCCCTGTCTACCCTCCCTTCTATCTTCTTATCTTCTTCCTCCTTTTTTCCTGTGGGGTAAGATACCAAGTTGAGTGTGTATGGTATTCCCTCCTCAGGTCAAATCTGATGAGAGCAAGATTCATTCATTCCTCCTACCTGCTCCTTCTTCCCTTCCCACAGAACCGCTTTTTCTTGCCACTTTTATGCGAGATAATTTACCCTATTCTATCTCTCACTTTCTCCCTCTCTTAATATTTCCCTGTCTAATCCCTTAATTTGATTTTATTTTTTTAGATATCATCCCTTCATATTCAACTTACCCTTTGTCCTCTGTCTATATATATATATATATATACATATATACTATATATACATACACCTACGCATACATATATGTAGACATACACATATGTATACATATATATACACATATATATGCATATTCCTTTCAGCTACCCTAATACTGAGGTCTCATAAATTATACACATCACCTTTCCATGTAGAAATGTAACCAAACAGTTCAACTTTAGGAAGTCCCTTATGATTTCTCTTTCTTGTTTACCTTTTCATGCTTCTCTTGATTCTTGTGTTTGAAAGTCAAATTTTCTATTCAGCTCTGGTCTTTTCACTGGCAAAGCTTGAAAGTCCTCCATTTTATTGAAAATCCATATTTTGCCTTGGAGCATGATACTCAGTTTTTCTGGGTAGGTGATTAGTGGTTTTAATCCTGGCTGCATTGACCTCTGGAATATCGTATTCCAAACCCTTTGATCCCTTAATGTGGAAGCTGCTAGATTCTGTGTTATCCTGATTGTTTTTCCACAATACTAATAATCGTTTCTTTCTGGCTGCTTGCAGTATTTTCTCCTTGACCTGGGAGCTCTGGAATTTGGCAACAATATTCTTAGGAGTTTTCTTTTGGGGATCTTTTTGAGGAGGCAATCTGTGGATTCTTTCAATTTTTATTTTACCCTCTGGCTCTTAGAATTTCAGGGCAGTTCTCCTTGATAATTTCTTAAAAGATGATATCTAAGCTCTTGTTTTGATCATGGCTTTCAGGTAGTCCAATAATTTTTAAATTATCTCTCCTGGATCTATTTTCCAGGTCAGTGGTTTTACCAACAAGATATTTCACATTGTCTTCCAATTTTTCATTCCTTTGGTTCTGTTTTATAATATCTTGATTTCTCATCAAGTCACCAGCTTCCACTTGCTCCAATCTAATTTTTAAGGTAGTATTTTCTTCAGTAGTCTTTTGGACCTCCTTTTCCATTTGGCTAATTCTGCCTTTCAAGACATTCTTCTCCTCATTGGCTTCTTGGAGCTCTTTTGCCATTTGAGTTAGTCTATTTTTTAAGGTGTTGTGTTCTTCAGTATATTTTTCAATATTTTTTGAGTCTCCTTTAGTAATTCATTCACTTGTTTTTCATGGTTTTTTTGCATCCTTCTCTTTTCTCTTCCCAATTTTTCCTCTACTTCTCTAACTTGCTTTTCCAGATCCTTTGTGAGCTCTTCCATGGCCTGAGACCAGTTCATGTTTTTCTTGGAGGCTTTTGATGTAGGCTCTTTGACTTTGTTGACTTCTTCTGGCTGTATGTTTTGGTCTTTGTCACCAAAGGAAGATTCCAAAGTCTGAGACTGAATCTGAGTCTGTGTTCGCTGCCTGGCCATGTTCCCAGCCAACTTACTTGACCCTTGAGTTTTTTGTCGGGTTATGACTGCTTGTAGAGCAAAGAGCACTTTGGTCCAAACTTGAGGGGATGCACTGTTGATTTCAGAGCTATTTCTATACAGCCAGATCTGCCACACCAGCACTCCTCCTTCCCCAAGAACCACCAACCTGGACCTGATGCAAACCTTAAGCAAGTTCTGCACTCCTGCTCTGATCTGCCACTTATTTCCTCCCACCAGGTGGGCCTGGGGCCTGAAGTAACTGCAGCTGTAGTTCTGTAGCTGCACCACCCCTGCTGCTCCTGGGGCAGTGGCTGAACCACAAACTCTTTTCACTCTGTCCCCCGTAGCTTTTCCCACTAACCTTCTCTGTTGTCTTTGATGTTTGTGAGTTGAGAAGTCTGGTTACTACCACAGCTCACTGATTTAGGGCGCTAAGTCCTGTTCCACCTGGATCCCAGTCTGGTTGGTCTGGGCTCAGGCCATGCTGGGCCCTGCTACACTTCGCTTCTAGCTCTGTGCAATAGACCTTACCCAGAGACTATCCAGGCTGTCCTGTCCTGGAGCCCTGCTTCCCTCTGCTATTTCGTGAGTTCTGCCATTCTAGAATTTGTTTAGAGCTATTTTTTATAGGTTTTTGGAGGGACTTGGTGGGGAGCTTATGCAAGTCGCTGCTTTCCAGCCACGATCTTGGCTCCTCCCCGCTGCCCTGAGCCCCTGGTTTTGATCCGAGCAACTCAACTTCAGGCTTTCTCCGGATCACAGTTCTAGTACACAATTCGAGGTACCAACCTTTAACAACTTGATGGAATGATTTGCAGGTTCAGAGCAACAGAGCTGTAAAATGGCTTACATGAATGAATTCTCTGCCTTTTTCATTCACCACTGGGGAAAGTCTGATGTCCACATCCAGGAACTGCTTGCTGCTGTTGTGCAGTTTCTGAAATGGTCACACATTTGTGGAATCAATTTTTTATCTTGGGCTGTAAAAGTTATCTAGTATATTTTTTTCCTCGGATTCCAAGGACAATTCAGATTTGCATTCTTCCTTGATCTTTGTTAGAGCAGCTGTGATAGAATATTCTACCATCTCTGCATAGTAATGTTAAGTTGGGTCAAATGCTAAGCACAATTTAGTAACTTTGGGGGATAGTTCCAAACTGTTTTCCAAGATTGCTGCATACAATCTTGCATACCAACCACACTTTAATTTTTTTTCCTCCAAGCCCTTTAATATTTCACTTCTTAGTAGCTTGAGGCACAAGCAACATCAAAAAATTCATCCTTTATAAAATTGAATGTTCTATGTAGTGCTTGCTTTTGTAATAAACAAACATTCTTGAAATTTCTATAACATTTTATATTGTGAGCAACACACTTGTCCACAGGTTGAGTTAATAATGTAACAAAACAGGCATGATAATGGTAAAAAAAAAATTATACTCCATTTGCATAATTGTTAAAATCATCTGATAGAATAACCTCATGCAAACATATGTCCAAAATGTTCCTGATGCTTTACACTAAGTATGAAATTATGAAACAGATCAAAATATGTTTGTCCATACAAAGAAACTTGTCCACCTCTGAAAGCTCATGACTCTCCATTTCCAAAAGTTTTATGCATGTCTGTACATTCTACACAATTTCTTCTTTTCTTAAAGGGGGTTGATGGTGGATAGGGAAGGGGCACATTTGATTCACTTGAACTTAATAGGCTTTGACATTATCAAAATGGACTGGGGTTTCCCAAAAGATAAAATCCTTTAGGAAAAGAACATGGACCAGGTCCTACAGGTAGACACTTAAAAAAATTCAGAATATCATTCTCTACCGTTGAGATCAATTATTTTTCACTAAATATATTTCACTTTCTGATGCCCAATGTAACTAGCATTAAATTTGTACTTTCCCCCAAAATACAATTATAATTTGCTTTTTAAAAATACATATTTCGTTCTTTCAATGAAATAAGGAAATATTCCCATGTCAGTTCATTAAAAAATTTCTCACAACAGGGACCCAATTTAACTTATATACCTTTTAGGATCAGAACCAGCAAATGCAAATGACTAATTTTGCTGGGCCTTGATGTCACAAGAACATGGATAGTACGTTACTTTGCTGTATCCAAGCGTAGCCCATTCTTGCCTTCTTCCTTTCAATGGTTGTTTGGATGGTTTGTAAGGTAGAGTTGGTTTTTTTGGTCCAGATTTGATTTCATCAGTATAGGGAACTCCTGCTACAGAAACCCCACCACTATATATCAGCAATTTTTCTATAACTTAGAATTTCTCCAAGATTTTTTCTTCTTTCCCTTCAATGTTTAAATGATCTGCTCCACTCTGTATTTATATGATGCCTCATTCTTTCCAAAGAAGCTTGCACTTTGCTACTTCCTTGCCTTATTTCTCAGTAGTAACCCTCTCCCTCTAATTATCTGCTGCCTTTTTACAAGGCTTCTTTAACATGCTCAGATCAGCAAGCTAGAGGAGCTCCATAAAAGCCCTATTCCCCTTGGCAGAATGACTCTGCTTTCTCCCCCACTTTTAGTCGGCAAATCATAATTTTAAGGTTCTCGTTTCTTAAGATTATAAAGCTAGAGGAGATCATAGAACAAGATTTCAATACTACCGAAGAGAACATATAATTTTTTTAAAGAAAAAATTTATAAACAAGTCATAGCAAATTATTGGGGCTACTTTATAGTTCAGAAAGACTTAAGACAGTGTTCAGTCTAGAATACCCCAATATGTAGCCAATGCTGGGCTTTAGTTTTCAAATTGGTTTGCCTATAGAAAAAGAGCTTGATGAGCTCAATCCCTCTCTGAAAAAGTCTTCATCCATGATGTCAAACATTGGTGTTTTAATGTTCAATAAACTAGATAAACCAAAGATTTGAAGAAGTAGAGGAGGAGAAATGAATGAAGACCATGGAGATAAGTGCAAGGAAGTAAGGGGTAAGTTAAACTTACTCTAAAATGACACAGTATCAGGTTTGGAAGAGACTTCATCTTAGAAATCATCTAATCCAGCACATACCTTCCAAAAAGGTCACACAGTCTCTAATTTAAAGACCTCCAATGATGGGGAATTTACAGTATCCTGAGACAACCCACTACTCTACTTTTGTATAGCCAACTGTCAGAAAATTTTCCTTCACAATTGATTTTTAAGCTAAAAAGAAAAACTCATCATGGTAATAGTAATAGGCCAAGGAAACCATTTTGGAATATGTAATATTTGTGACTGGTAAGACAAACATGTATGGAAAATACATCATAACTAAGGGGCTTTGATGATGAGGAAAATAATCATAGAGTTGAAAAGAAGTCAGCTTACTTAATACAAGTATCTCATTTTACAGTGGTTCTGTGATAAAGGAGTTTGTCCTCCATCAATCACAGCCATTAGTGGTGGAACAGAACTAGTACACAAGTTTCTTGACTGTTACTAGTTCAGTGCTCTTTCAAATAACTCTGAATTGCAAGATAAATATACAGGACTCATAAGCTTACTTTAAGTAAAATAATTTTCAAGGGTTTCTTTGATTGTTGATTCCTGTTGTCCTATAGACCAAAAGTATCTCCTATATGTACCCATGATTATCTTTATGAATAAGAAATATTTCATATTCAGTGACTTTCACGGCTTGTTAGCTTTTGTAAATTAAACAAAAAATTATCAGTTTTCTAACACACTACAAAATTTACTAGGATAAACCAAATCCACTCCTTAGCTCTCTAACATGGAGTACAGATTTCTTTTTATTGCCTTAATTTTTATATATCAAAAATGAGTGCTGGGTATTTTAAACATGTATTAGTGCCATGTCATATGTATCTTACAGCTGTATATTTTAGTAACAAATGAAATTAATGATATTTAGATAATTCATAGTGTATTCATAAAATGAAAAAAAAACTTTTTATCAAAATACATTTCTCACTAAGATAAAATCCAAACAAACCTACATACAAAAAGTTAGAATTAACTTTGGTAGATTTCAGTGTGATACATAGTCCATAACTAGCATGTTTGCCCTTTCGCCCCATTGCTGTTCATCTTCTGGGCTAAGAATTATTTTAAAAAAAATTTTGTTAAGATTTTATTATGTTGACATGTTCCTCATTCCACATCATCTTTGGCCAAGCTCTATACACTCAAAATTCTCAGGCTAATTGTTGGCAGCTTTATACATGTGTGTACGTTCTACACAATTTGTTGTGTAGCAACTGGAACACTGGTGATGGAAGTTTTACACTGCTGTTAAACTTGCAACAACTGCTGTCGCTGCCCACCACCACCGATGGCATTTACCTAGATATCAACACCCTTTTCATCTTCACCTTGGGCTAGTAATTCCTCACCAAGATGTATTTCTTCAAGAAAGAACTTCTGAACAGTTTTTGCCTCTTTAAGGTCAGGGAACTTGGAAAGCCCGGCTCTCTTTAGCAAGCTTTTGTTTCTTTCTTTGCTCTCAAAGCCTGATTTTGAAGTTGGGGTAGCTCCTTCTCTTGCGTTTAAGTAAATACACTAGTTGATGAAGAGGGCCACGCACAAACCGCGGCAATCCCGCTACTCCTTCCCCGACCATGTTTCCGGCGGTTGGGCGGAGGCAGCAGCAGTGGCACAATCCCCCAAGCCAAGAGAGTAGACCCACAGCATCAGTTTGTCTGTTTTCTCATAGTCCCTTCAAATTCGGCCTTTTTTTGGGGGGGGGGGGGTCATCTTTCACAATTTGATAAGTGTAAGGTAGGCCTTTAAAGGTGTTTTAATTTGCATTCTCTATTAGTAATCTGGAGCTTTTTTCATCTTTACTGATAGCTTTCATTTCTTCTTTTGAAAACTTCTTATCCATATGCTTTGACAATTTTGAATCAGTTACTCATATATCTTGGATAGGAAATCCTTATCAAAGAATTGGCCACAAAGATTTTTCACAAAGATTGTTATTCATATCAATTTTAACTGCATTGATTATCTATGCACAAACACTTTTAATTTATGCAATTAAAATTATCCAATTTATCTTTCATAATCCTCTTTATCCCTTGTATAATTATGAACTTGTCCCTTATCCATAGGAATGAAAGGTAATTTCTTCCTTTTTCCTATTTAAGCCAATAGTTAATGATGTCACTCTTTATATCTTTCATATAACCATTTAGAACTATCTTGGTATCCAGTATAAGACATTTTTCTACTCCCAGTTTCTTCAAAACAGCTTTTCCGTGTTCCCAGCGCTTTCTTTACCAAAATAGCGAGTCCTTACCCTAGTATCTGGGGTCTATTTTTTTTTCTAACCAACACTATATTTTTGTGTTCATTTGCTTCTAGTTGTTATGTGCCTAATCCATCACACTGGTTGACTTCTCTGTTTTTAACCAGTACCATATCCTTCTGATGATGACTGTTTTATCGTATATTTAACTGCCAAGTTTCCTTCTATCCCATTATTCTTGATTATTTCACTGGATATTCTTGGCATTTTGTTCCTCAGATGAATTTTATTATTTTTTCTAGCTCTATAAAGTTATTATTTTGGTAGTGTGATTGGTATGGCACTGAATAGGTGAATTAATTTAGGTAGTATTTTCATTTTTATTGTATTGACATAATAATAAGAATAATGGCTAACATTTATATAGCATTTACTATGTGCCAGACACTGTGCTAAGCACTTTGCAAATATTGTCTCATTTGATTCTCATAATAACCCTGTGAGGTGGGTATTATTTTCACACCCATTTTATAGATGAAGACTGGGCAAACAGAGGTTAAGTGACTTGCCTAGGGTCACAGAGCTAGTAAGTGTCTGAGATCACTTTGAATTCAGGTCTTCCTGATTCCAGGCTCAATGTGTTATCCATTGCATCACCTAGATGCCATAATTTAACTAGCTGATATAACCTACCCTTGATCAGTTAATACTTACACATTATTTTTCTTTTGTAAATAGTACATTGTAATTGCATTTATATAGATATATCTATGTATTCATCTACATGTATTATATATACATCTTTATATTATGTGTGTATACATGCATACACTCCTCCCCCCACATATCATACAGATACCCAAGTATTTTATATATTCTATACATATTGAATAGAATTTCTCTATTTCCTATTGGGTTTTGTTGGTAATGTGCAAAAAAAATGTTAATGGTTGATATGGATTTATTTTTTATCCTGCAACATTGCTGAATTACATTAACCAAACTTTAGTTTTATTTCCTTTTTGTGTTTATTTCCTCAAACTATTTACTTGTTTGATTCCTTTGGCTAACATTTTGAAAACTATGTTAAATAGTTTAGTGATAATGTACATCATTGATTTCACCTTAATTTTATTGGAAAGACTTCTAAACATTCTTCAGTAAATATAAGGCTATTCACTGGGAGGTCAAATCCTGAAGCTGCAGCTTAAATACTTTGGCCACATAATGAGAAGACAGGACTTATTGGAAAAGATCCTGATGTTGGAAAAGATTGAAGACAACACAAGAAGGGGATGGATGGCAGAGGATGAGATGAATAGATAGTATCATGGGAACAATGAACATGAGCTTGGACAGATTTTGAAAGACAGTAGAGAATAGAAGGGGCTAGTATGCTATGGCCCATAGAGTCACAAAGAGTCAGACATTGAAAAACTGAACAACAACAAAGGATGTGTTTAGTATTTCTACTTTTCTGCATTAGTTTGTGTAGTTTTTGTGACAATATACACTCAACTGATGTGTCCTTTATGTTCTAATTCATTAACTGCTAGAGATCAGTCATCTGCAATTTTTCTACAACTCTACATTCAGATCCTTAACTATTTTCTTGTTTATATTGAATTTCTTTTATTTTTTATTTAATTTGTTTAATATATTTAGTTTTCAGCATTGATTTTCACAAGAGTTTGAATTACAACTTCTCTCCCCATTTCCACCCTCCCCCCACCACAAGATGGCATATATTCTGGTTGCCCTGTTCCCCAGTCAGCCCTCACTTCTGTCACCCCACTCCCCTCCCATCCCCTTTTCCTTTCACTTCCTGCAGGGCAAGATAAATTTCTATGCCCCATTGCCTGTGTATCTTATTTCCTAGTTGCATGCAAAAACTTTGTTTTTTTGTTTTTGGACATCTGTTTTTCAAACTTTGAGTTCCAAATTCTCTCCCCTCTTCCCTTCCCACCCACTCTCCCCAAGAAGTCAAGAAATTCAACATAGGCCACATGCATATCATTATGTAAAACCCTTCCACAATACTCATGTTGTGAAAGACTAACTATATTTTGCTCCTTCCTAACCTATCCCCCTTTATCCAGTTTTCTCCCTTGACCGTGTCACCTTTCAAAAGTGTTTGTTTTTGACTACCTCCTCCCCCATCTGCCCTCCTTTCCATCATCCCCCCTTTTTTATCCTCTTCTTTCTTCTTTCCTGTGGGGTAAGATACCCAATTGAGTGTGTATGGTATTCCCTCCTCAGGTCAAATCTGATGAGAGCAAGATTCACTCATTCCCCCTCACCTGCCTTCTTTCTCTTCCTACAGAACTGCTTTTTCTTGCCACTTTCATGGGAGATAATTTACCCCATTCTATCTATCCCTTTCTCCCTCTCTCAATATATTCCTCTCTCATCCCTTAATTTGATTTTATTTCTTTTAGATATCATGCCTTCATCTTCAACTCACTCTGTGCCCCCCCATATATATATATATACACATGCATACACACACACGTATATATACATATATATATATATATGCATATTACCTCTATCTACCCTAATGCTGAGGTCTCATGAATCATACACATCATTTTTCCATGTAGAAATGTAACCAAACAGTTCAACTTAATAAGTCCCTTGCAATTTCTTTTTCTTGTTCTTTTTTTTATTACCTTTTCATGCTTCTCTTGATTCTTGTGTTTGAAAGTCAAATTTTCTATTCAGCTCTGGTCTTTTCACTGAGAAAGCTTGAAAGTCCTCTATTTTATTGAAAATCCGTATTTTGCCTTGGAGCATGATACTCAGTTTTGCTGGGTATTTAATTCTTACTTTTAATCCTAGCTCCACTGACCTCCGAAATATTGTATTCCAAGCCCTTCCATCTCTTAATGTAGAAGCCGCTAGATCATGGATTATTCTGAATGTGTTTCCACAATACTCAAATTGTTTCTTTCTTGCTGCTTGCAGTATTTTCTCCTTGATCTGGGAGCTCTGTCCCAGATCAAGCTCTGTCCCAGCTCTGTCACCAATATTCCTAGGAGATTTCTTTCTGGGATCTATTTGAGGAGCTGATCTGTGGATTCTTTCAATTTCTGTTTTGCCCTGTGGCTCTTAGAATATCAAGGCAGTTCTCCTTGATAATTACTTGAAAGGTGATATCTAGGCTCTTTTTTTTTTGATCATAGCTTTCAGGTAGTCCAATAATTTTTAAATTATCTCTCCTGGATCTATTTTCCAGGTCAGTGGTTTTTTTCCAACAAGATATTTCACATTGTCTTCCAATTTTTCATTCCTCTGGTTCTGTTTTATAATATCTTGATTTCTCATCAAGTCACTGGCTTCCACTTGCTCTAATCTAATTTTTAAGGTAGTATTTTCTTCAGTGGTCTTTTGGACCCCCTTTTCCTTTTGGCTAATTCTGCCTTTCAAGACATTCTTCTCCTCATTGGCTTTTTGGAGCTTTTTTGCCATTTGAGTTAGTCTATTTTTTAAGGTGTTGTTTTCTTCAGTATACTTTTCAGTATTTTGGGGGGGTCTCCTTTACCAAGTCATTGACTTGTTTTTCATGGTTTTTTCGCATCCTTCTCATTTCTCTTCCCAATT
>JAQQSZ010011942.1:0-12126 GCA_028646595.1 Phalanger gymnotis | reverse complement strand
GCCAGAAGCAACTGCAGCTGAATTTCTAAAGCTGCCCTGCCTCCGTTGCCTCAGGGGTGGTAGTCGAACCGCAAACTCCGTCCCGTCCCTCAGCTTTTCCCACTAACCTTCTGTGTTGTCTTTGCTGTTTGTGGGTTGTGAGGTCTGGTACATGCCACAGCTCAGTAATTCAGCATGCTAGGGCACTCTCTGCTCCACTCCTGGTCTTGTGGGTCCGCGGTCTGTCGTGCCGCGCCTCGCGCGCTGGGCTCTGCTTGGCTCAGCTCCGCTCCCCTCAGCTGGGGGCTGGGAGTTCCGTTGGAGACAGACCTTACTCCGAGACCATCCAGGCTGTCCTGGGCTGGAGCCCTGCTTCCCTCTGCCACTTTGTGGGTTCTGCAGTTCTAGAATTGGTTCAGAGCCATTTTTTTATAGGTTTTTGGAGAGATTTGGTGGGGATCTCATGCCAGTTACTGCTTTCCAGTCGCCATCTTGGCTCCACCCCTGAAAATGAGAATATTTTTCTAAAGGTTTTGTAAACTTTAAAATACTACACAAATTATTATTATTTCCAGAAAATTAAATGGAATTGAAGTAAAGAAAGTTAGAATGACAAGGAGTTTTTTAACAACAGAATGATGGTTTTAGAGGGTACAGTGGAATGTAAAGTCAGGCTGTGGAGGGGCGGGGCTGAGAAATAGTGATGAGATTATGGGAATAGTAAACCAGGGACAATTACAATAATAATCAAAATAATATCTAACATTTATATTGCAGTTTAAGGTTTGCAAAGCAGATTCTGTATGCTATCTCATTTGATCTTCAAACCAACTCTGTGAGGTAGGCACTAAAGTTCTCTCCATTTTACAGGTGAGCTTGGGGGAAGTTGAGTCACTTGCCCAGTGTCACACAGCTAATGTGTATTTAATGCAGGATTCAAATATATCTGCTTAACTAAAGGTTTGGAAGAGATCTATCTCGCCTTCCACCTAACTGCTTGGATGTAAAATCTTTACAATAAGTTTTAACATTTGCCATTTCCTCCAAACCTCAGAACAAACCTCTGGTCCAAGAAGTGCTATTTGTTAGATGAGGAATCTGAGGTAGAGTAAAGCTAAGTAATTTGGCCACAGTCACATTGCACGTTAAAGGCAAAGCTGAATCTAGAACAATGGTTCTCAAAAGGTGTGGGGGATGCATAGCTGGCTGTCCCATGAATTGTATGGAACTTAAACTTATAATTCAACACTGTTCTTTGAACAAAAATGCCTGCAAACTAGTAGAGTAGATTCTAGATCTTCTTGCTTTCACCCTAAGGCTTATTCTAGCTAACAAGTGTAGTTAGGGGTGGGGGATTGGAGGCAAGATGGCGGCTGGAATGCAGGGACTCCCTTAAGTTCTCCCCCAGGTCCCTCCAAACACTTGTAAAAAATGGCTCTGAACAAATCCTAGAGCTGCAGAACCCATGAAATAGCAGAGGGAAGCAGGGCTTCAGCCCAGGACATCCTGGATGGTTGCTGAGAAGGGTCTATCCCACAGTGCTGGGAGCAGAGCACAGCCCAGCATGAGCCGCGCCAGGACCAACCAGACCAGGAGTAGGGCAGAGCAGGCTGTAAGGCCCTGAATCATTGACCTGTGGCAGTTACCAGACTTCTCAACCCACAAACGCCAAAGACAACAGAGCAGGTTAGTGGAAAAACTGCTAGATTAGAATGAGAGTGGTCAGCCACAGCCGAGGGGGCAGCTGAAGTAGTGCAGTGGGCAGTAGCAGGAAGCTCCTGCAGCTGCTTCCAGAGCTCCAGCTGTGGTTGCTTTTGGCCCCAGTCCCACCCTGTGGGAGGAATTAAGCAGCAGATCAGAGTGGAAGTGTAGACCTTGCTTTGCCCTGCTTGGATCTGGGTCACGGTCTTGGTTGGGGGTTCTTGGGGGAGGAGAAGCGCTGCTGTAGCAGAGCTTGCTGTGTAGAAGTAGCTCTGAAAACAACAGCATGGCCCCTAAAGCTTGGGACAAAGTACCCTCTACTCTACAAGCAGTCATAACCCTAAGAAAAACTCAAGGGTCAAGTAGTTGGTTGGGAACATGGCCAGGCAGTGAAAAGGACACAGACTATTGAATCTTTTTTTGGTGACAGAGAAGATCAAAACATTCAGCCAGAAGAGGTCAATAAAGTCAAAGAACCTAGAATCAAAAACCTCCAAGAAAAATATGAATTGGTTTCAGGCCATGGAAGAGCTCAAAAAGGATTTGGAAAAGCAAGTAAGAGAAGTAGAGGAAAAAATTGGAAGAGAAATTAGAGTGATGCAAGAAAACCATGAAAAACAAGTCAATGACTTGCTAAAGGACACCCAAAAAAATACTGAAGAAAACAAAACCTTAAAAAAACCAATGAAGAGAAGAATGCCTTGAAAGGCAGAATTAGCCAAATGGAAAAGGAGGTCCAAAAGACCACTGAAGAAAATACTACCTTGAAAATTAGATTGGAGCAAGTGGAAGCTAGTGATTTGATGAGAAATCAAGATATTATAAAACAGAACCAAAGAAATGAAAAAATGGAAGACAATGTGAACTATCTCATTGGAAAAACCACTGACCTGGAGAATAGATCCAGGAGAGATCATTTAAAAATTATTGGACTACCTGAAAGGCATTATCAAAAAAAGAGCTTAGATATCATCTTTCAAGAAATTATCAAGGAGAACTGCCCTGATATTCTAGAACCAGAGGGTAAAATAAAAATTGAAAGAATCTACCAATCTCCTCTTGAGAAAGATCCCTAAAGGAAAATTCATAAGAATATTGTCTCCCAGTTTCTGAGAAAAGATTGTAAGCAGCCATGAAGAAACAGTTTGAGTATTGTGGAAACACAATCAGGATAACACAAAATGTACCAGCTTTTGCACTAAGGGATCAAAGGGCTAGGAATATGATATTCTGTAGGTCAAAGGAGTTAGGATTAAAACCAAGAATCACCTACCCAGCAAAACTGAGTATAATGCTTCAGGACAAAAAATGGATTTTTTTGCATTCTCTCTCTCTCTCTGTATATATATATATATATATATATATATATATATATATATATATATATATATATATATATGTATGTATGTATGTATGTATGTATGTATGTATGTACGTATGTAGTTGTTTTTGCATGCAACTGAGAAATAAAATATATAGGGAATGCAGCATATAAATCTTGCCCTACAAAGTGCCATCCATCCTTCATTTTGTGAAGATGACCAATGCCATCACAGGGTGATGTCTTGACTTGCATGTGAATTAGATTTAGGTGAGGCAGAGTTGCACAAAGTCATCAGCCTCAGCTTCAGTCTTTCTTCCAGAGTCACCAAAGTCCAGGGTAAGACAAAAATCAAGATGGCTGTTAATGGCCTGGGATACGGTGGATGACCTTGGTGTCTTTGATATCTGACAGAACTCTAAGTGCTCTGCAATGCCTGTTTTATCAGCCTTCATGGCCATTGGAACAAATTGTTCTTATCCCCTCATTCTTCCAGGGGATGTTATCACATACTTGGGTAGATGTCTCCCTCATTCATCAAAGGGTTTTAAGTCTGTCGGTTAACCTCAACCTAGTTTAGCTGGTCTGCCAAGACAGTTTTTACCAAGGTATGACTGCTGCGCATAATCCAGCTGCTTAGAGCCATTGGGTGAGTTGGGTAGCTGGTGTATACAAATGTATATGAGAAGCCCTGAAAAGGAGTTGGCAAACTCTCACACCAAAGGTGCTAGTCCTCCCTGAATATCCCATACACTCTAGGAAACATAGAAGAGAAAGTCCAGAAAGTTAGAAGGGCAGCCCTGAGAGGAATACAGCCATGGCTATCCTGGTTATCTTTCTTAAAAAGGTTCTGAGAGGGACCTGACAACCAGAGGGAGATGCTTCATGGTGGAATGCATTTGCAATGTGAGAAGTTCAGGGGTAAAGGGAACTTCCAAAAAGAAGTTTCTATGACACAGTAGAGAAAGTCTGAAGAGTCAGGAGTATAACCTGGAAAATATACATCTGGTCCAGGTATACTTCTTAAAATAGAGCATGTGCTATTGTACTCATATACTCGTGGTAAGATCTTTCTGTGTTAGTTGTTTGCATTGCTTTCTCTTTTTGAATTCTTTGTAAATTGTTTTGTTCTTGTTAAGTAGCTAAAATTATTTGCTACCTTGATGTTTTTGGGATAGTTATTCCAGCCTGTGTTTGCTGAAAAGAAGGATCACCCTATTAGAGTTCTGCTTTGTCTATACTTAATGGCAGATAAAAACCCATTTGTTGGATATTTTTCCCTTTTCATAAAATCTTTGTCATATGGACAAGATCGTGCAAAAAGAAAATACTGCAATCCTTTATGTATGCGTATTATATGTGTCTTTAGTCTGAAATTCTGATCCATGATAAAGGAAAGAAGTAGTAGATTTTCTGTATTAATTCCACTAACAATCATTTAAAGCTGGAAGGATCATATAGTTCATTCTCCTCATTTTGTGCATGAGAAAACTGAGGCCCAGAAAAGGGGAATGAGTTATGTAAGTTCACACAGCTGGTTATCAGCAGAACTGGAGCTAGTATCTAGGTCTCCTGGCTCCCAGGGTATACCAATATTGATCATTCAATCAGAAAGTACTTATTCACCACCTGCAATGGGTCAGGCAGTGTGCTAGGTACTGCAAGCACAAAAATGAAAACAAAACAGTTCCCATGCTCAAGCAGCTTATATTCTATCAGGAGAGACAACTCGTACACACATAAATACATTAAAGTATTGGGTGTCTCAAAATTCTTAGTGCAATTTTAAACTATTAAAGCTTTTTATACGATATAAAAAAGTAAATACAAGGCAGGAGCAGAGGCCGGCTCCTAAGTGTGCTCATGAAGCCTAGAGAAGAGATGGGATGTAGAAAACATGCACGCTAACTTTAAAACATACCAGACCTTGAACTCACAAAGAGCTCAACAAAAATGGCTCCTCTTACTGAAGGGAAATTGCCCATAAGTGCATCTTTGCACTCTCTTGGAGTGTCGCCAACTTAAACATTCAATGTGTTACAATTCCACATGGCAAGGAATAATGTGGCACGAGAGGGAAAATGTTTGAAAAGAACTGGACTATTATATGCTCTAGGTCTAAGACCACAATGATCATGAGATTGTTTAGGAGGGTGGTCAGAATGAAAACACTTTCTCTCCCCTGACTTTCCCCCACCTTATCTACCAGCCTGCTGATCTACTCTCTGCCTGCATTAGGCCAACCAGTAGAGAGACCATTCCCTAGAGGGCAATCAGACAGCAAGCTGAGCTCTCTCTGTGTGTCTCTCTTTCCTACCCAGACAGCCGGCAAAATGGGGCAGGGGAGACCCAAGACTTATTAGGAGCAGCTGTCTAAGCCAGCTTTAACCTTTTGTCAGGCTCCCTTTGCCAAAGAACCATTGATCTGTGAGACCATTTATGCCTACTTGACAAGCTCACATAAATACTTAAGTTTTATGCTTTGAGCATTACCAATTATGTGCATATTTGAACTGTTTTTTAAATTTTTTTTTGAAATGAATGTGCTTAACCTGAAGCTTGCTATCTGGTTGTCCTTGAAATTGTTGATATCTGCGACCGTATGTGGATAGATAGAACTATGTGACTTTTATGTACCTAAAGGGGAGACAAGTGGGTAGGGAGTGGTGCTGGGAGAAAGATTTAAAGATTTTATGAGCTCCCAATCATAGTGATTGCCTCTCCCTCAAAAGAGTTGCCTCTGTTTTTAATGCTGTAGTAGACCAACGATCTGAAAATTCCTCAGAGTGAGTAGAAGAGAGAATGGCATAGAGCAGACTGGCAGTCAAAAAACACCTGAGTTGAAATCTGACCTCAGTCGAGGAGCATTTATTAAGTACCTACTATGTGCCAGGCCCTGTACTAAGCACATGAGACAGAATAAAAGGCAAAAAAACAAATGTCTCTGCTATTAAGGAACTCATAGTCTAATTGGAGAGAAAACATGAGAATACCTAAGTACAAGCAAGATATATACAGGATACGTTGGGGATAGGCTCAGAGAGAAGGTACAGATATTTATGAAGACTGGAAGAGGCTTCTTTCAAAAGGTGAGACTTTAGCTGAGTCTTGAATGAAGCTAGTAAAGCTAGGAGGTATAAATGAGGAGGGAAAACAACTCAGTTAACCCTGGTTATTAAGGGTTTTGAAGGACAAGAAGAGGATTACTTTGATTCTTGAGGTAATAGGGAGCCACTAGAGTTTGTTAGGGGTGGTATGGTCAGATTTACATTTTAGGAAGATTTATTTGCCAACTGAGTAGAGGATGGATTGGTGTGGGAGAGACCTGAGGCAGGGGGAACCAACCAGGAGGTTATGGCAATAGGCTAGGTGTCAGGTGATGAGGGCCTGCACCAGGATAGGGTGGTGTCAGAGGACAGAAGTGGGCATATACAAGCAATGTTATAAAGGCAAAAAAAGTTAGAACTTGACTGCTGAGTGGATAAGGGGCAGTAAGATGATATTGGAGGATTAGGAATTGAGGATAACTCCTAGGTTGTGAGTCTGGGTGACTGAAAGGATGGTGGTACCCTTGACAATAATAGGCAAGTTTGGAAGAGGGGAAGGTGTAGGGAGAAAGACAGTTTTGGATATGTTGAGTGTAAAGATAGGCTGCCCTCCTGGATCAATGCCTTGTTATGGCAGAGGGACTTGTGTAGCTCAATGAAATTATGAGCTATGCCATGCAGGGTTACCTAGGAAAGACTGGTCAGAGTGGAGAGTTCTGACAAAGGGCGATCCACTTCAGAAGGAAATAGCAAAGCGCTCTAGGATCTTTGCCAAGAAAACCCCATGAACAAGGGCCTGATGTTCTATGGTCCATGGGTCATGACGAGTCAAACAGGGCTGAATGCCTGAACAACAACAGAGTGTAAGCTGTCTATAGGACATCCAGTCCAAGATGTTCAATAGCTAACAGAGAAGAACTAACAGAGAAGTTCAGGCTGGACAAGTAGATTCCCATAGAGATGATAACTGAAACTTCAGATACTTATGAGTTACGTGACCTGGGACAAATCACTTAAATGCTCTGTGACTCAGTTTCCTCATCTGCAAAATGGGGATACTAATATCATATAACTGATAGGGTTTTTGCGAGTATTAAATGAGAAGATATATGTGAATCACCTTCTGATGTTTTAAGTACTAAATAAATGCTAGTGATCTTTATTATTTCACCCTCCCTTGATACAGATTTTAACTTCTACCTAATTTAGGTCATGGTTGACAGTCAAAAAGTCAATTACTGTGTAACCAACTTGGTGATGATCCTCTATGAAGGCGTTCTTTAGAAAATGGTAGCAGAGTCTGTCACCTTGGCTAGCCTGCTTTCACTAACACAGGGTCTCCTCCATTTGAAGATGAGGTATCTGAGCAGTCCCTTAAGTGGAAGTAGAGAACTGGTATGAAGTGGGTCCCTCCAAAACCGTGCCATATTTAAAGCATTTTGTGGACCAACACCCCAATGATATCAGTCTAATAAAAGCTGGTAAAAATGTACTTGTCCAGGTCTTTGGCACCACAAAAAGCATATATATATATATATATATACACATATATATGTATATATATATACATATATATACATATGCATATACAGATACATACAAACCTACATGTACATATGTATGTCTATATGTATATGTGTGCATGTATATCCTTGCCTTCTTCCTTTGATGTCTTTGGGGTATGAGCTTATTGGTGATATCATTGGGTCAAAAGGTATGTATGGCCAACTAACTTTTGGGGCATAATTATAAATTGCTTTCCAAAATGTTCGGACCAATTTGCAGCTCCAAAACCAATATTTTAATGTTCCTGCTGACATTCCTATATTTGTCATCTTTCTTTATTGTCAGATTTGACAGTCTGATATATGTGAGGGGGAACCTTATTCAAAGTTGCATTATGTTGCATTTCTCTAATTATTAGTGATTTGGGACATTTTTAATATAGCCATTGATAGCATAGATTTCTTCCTTTAAAAATTACTTATTCATATCATTTGACCAGTTATCAAGTGAGAAATCACTCTTATTCTTATAAATTTGAATTCATTTTTGGAAACTTTTATCTGAAAAACTTTCTGCAAAGATTTTTTCACCAATTGCCTGTTTCCTTTCCAATGCTGGTTGCATTGGTTTTGTTTGTGAAATCACTTTTACATTTTATATGATCAAAATGGTTCCTTTTAATCTCCTTTTTCCTCTGTATTTCCTGTTTGGTCAGTTAGACTTTCAGGAAGCATTTATTAAGTATCTATTATGTGCTAGAAATGGATGAACAAATTATGTCATATGAATGTAAAGTAGTACTACTTGCTCCATAAGTAACAAAGAAGGAGATAGTTTCAGAGGATCCTGGTGAGATTTGTATGGATTGATACATAGTGAAGAGAGTAGAAGCAGGAGAACTGTTTGTATGATATCAAAAGCATTATAAAAATGAACAACTTGGAAAACAGAACTCTGATCAATGAAAAGACCAATAATGATTCCAGAGGACTGATGATGGAGAATGCTACCCACTTCCACACATGAAGGTGAGGGACTGAATGTATGGAATGAGGTGCACATTGCTGGACAAGGCTATTATGGAAGTTTGTTTGACTTGACTATGCATATCTGTTAAAAGAGGGCTTTTTGTAGGTTTTCTGTGGGGTGGGGTGGGTGGAAGTGGGATGGAGAGTAAAGAAATCCTTATTAATTGAAAAAAATAAAATTTAATGTATAATGCCAAATTCCAGAATTATCAGATCAAGGAGAAAATACTTCAAGCAGCCAGAAAGTAACAATTCAAATATTGTTGAACCACAGTAAAGATTACACAGGACCTTGCAGTTTCTACATTAAGAGATTGGAGGGCTTGGAATATTATATTCTATATGGCAAAGAAGTTTGGATTACAACCAAGGATCCATAAAAAATTGAGCATAATCTTTTAGGAGAGGAGATAGACATTTAATGAAATAGGAGACTTTCAGACCTTTCTGATGAAAAATCAGAGCTTAATGGAAACTTTGATCTTCAAATACAAGACTCAAGAGAGGCATAAAAAGGTAAATAGGAAAGAAAAAAATGTTATTCAATAAGGGTGAACTGTTTGCATCCCTACATGGGAAGATGATACTTATAACTCTTGAGAACTGGTGTATTATAAATATAATCAACATAGCTTTAAACTTTCAGTTATGAGTTGAAATTGCTCTTACGTATGAATATACCCCTGTGCTGACAGTTTGGATGCTATTTGAATAATCTAGGTACCACTATTTGATAAAACTATAGATGTATCGGAGTGAAGGGATATTTATAAATTTCCATATTGTGCCTGTTGGCCATGGCTGTCAATTTGAGAGCAGAACAAACAAGCAAACAAAAAAGAATGGGGAAAGCTGGTAACTTTAGTCCTACCTCCCCCAACAATCCAAATCATAGCACTAGCAATTAGAGTTAGCAGGGGCTAGCATACTGTTATATATACAAGTACTGAGGAGAAGAAAATAGGTGATCAGAGAAGAGCGGGGTAAGGTAGAAAAATCATTTTGGAAGCAGTGAGTCTCGATCCATGTCCATCTTGAAAGAAATAGTGGAATTGAGAAACAATGGGCACATCCATGCTTCCTCCTAGGAAGAAAAATTTACTAGGGGTGTTAAAAAATTAATAACTATCTTCATGGTTTAAATAAGATTGATTTTGAAGGATTTCCAGGGAGACAAACCTGATTCACTTAGGATAGGATGGGAAACCTTGGAAGGATTGTGATCTGCTTATATACTGATGAGTTCATAGATCTTTAGATGGATAAGCAGCCATACAAAGGGCTTGGCACTCCTTCACACCAGAGGTTCAGGTCTTTCCTAAACACCCCATAAAACTTTGGTATCCACCTTCCACCTAACTCTCACCTGTGGCTTCAAGAAGCTGTAGCATGTGCATCAGCCATACCATGGTAAATTGTCTCAGCAGGTGAGCTAAAGCAGGTTGAAAGTAACTGACAGGCCTCAAACCCATTAGTGATTTAGGGGGATGACTACCCCAAGCATGTGAAAATGGGGGAATTAGAAAAATTTGTTCAATGGATACAAAGGCAGTTGAAGCAGGCACTGGGAAGCCCTTAGAGATTGATCAGACATCAAAGACGCCAAGGTCATCCACTGCATCATGGGCCATCACCAGTCATCCTGACTTCTGGCCACTGGTCTTCAGTTACTCAGGAAGAGAGAGTGAGGCTGAAGACTTTGTGTAGCTCTGCCTTACTTAAATACAATTTATGAAAGAGTCAAGACGTGATCCATAATATCATTGGTCCTCTTTGAAAATAAAGGACAAACAACAAGATCCTTAGACGTATTAAAGTATTATAAATTGCTTAGTTACATTTTCTAATCTCATCCATGATATTGCTTCATTATTTATCTTTGAGTGAATCCCTCAGTCTTTTGTAGCTCTAACTTAGCATAGGGGAGATGTCCTCTGTTTATGGATCTCAGTATTTATCTTTTCCAAGAATGTAGTACCTTCCAAGTCAGCTTTCAAGATCCTCTTCCTCTGGTTCTGACACATTTCTTGTATAGACTAGAATAGAGATCCTGATCGAGATTGAGGAATGTATTATTGAATTGTTATTGGCGAAGTACAACTAGCAAGCAATAAGGAAAAAATAGTCTTAAGTAAGTTGAGGAGGAAGAGCACTATACACCCCCAGGACAATTTATGGACCCTGCTTGGTTCCCACCTGGGAAGATAGTGGGGGGGGGGGGGAGGGTGGGAAATGATAGTACACAACCCGCCAAGGAAAGGCTCACACATGCTTTACACATGGTAGGGGAGGCAGCAAGGATTAGTGGATGGGCCTGGGTAGACATTTCCATTGGGTATCTGCCTATTTTAGCTAACTATTCCTGCTAAATAGGTGCTAAGCTGAGAGTGGACAGCAATGATATGACTTGAGTGAGGAGTTGGGTAGATTGTGCAGCACTGTCTGGGATCTAGGACCTGTTAGATACAGTATGCCACATGCATTTTAATGGCTGATTCAGCAATCAGTAAGCTTATACAAGACCAACAGGACATGTCTCTGACCTCAAGGAACTCATAGACTACCTGGGAAGACTACTGAAAGGGTCCATCTCTCAAAAAAACTCAAGAATCCCTGAATAGCCATCCAAAATTTGCACTATAAAAATGCAACAGACAGTAACTGAGTAATAAAGATATATTTCAGGACTCAGTTTCCTTAGCTGTAAAACAAATTGTTTAACCTGAATGATCTCTAGGGTCCATTCTGATTTTAATCTTGTGATCCCATGACTGTCAAAACTGAGATTTCTACAGTAAATGCAACGGTCTTTACCAAAGGATGAAAAAATGTTTCAGGGCTGATGGACAAGACTGGGCCACTATCTGGAAACTAAAGCCTTTGGAAGGTGGGGTAGATTTGAAATGATGAAGATCATGGAAGACAGAATTAATGTAGAGAATTGGCTTCTTCTTTTTTGTTATGAAGTTGGATTTAGAATTTTGTTCAGTTTCTCTTTGTCCTCAATCTCTATCCTTACCATTGCCAGAAAACTGGACAGTTCACCCTTAGTGGTGATGGTGCAGAGTGCTGAATATCTGGCAAGCCATTGCACTCTCTGCTTTCATTTTGGTGAGAACAAAGACAGAAAATTGCATGCACTGAGAATATCTTGAGACTAAGGCAAACTCACCTTAGCTAGCTCTGACTGGTCTTAACTTATTAATATTTACAGACTTTCAGAACAATTTCACCATTCCTCCACCCCATTGTTTTCATCTTCAATGAAAATTGACTGAGTGCCTACTGAACAAAAGGTACTCTGTCATGTTTGTGAAGCTGCTGGAAGAAAATGAGTTTGAGAAAACTCACCTTTCTTTTTTTCTTTTCTTTTTTTCCAGTTTATTGTTTAATATATTTAGTTTTCAGCATTGATTTTCACAAGAGTTTGAATTACAAATTTTCTCCCCATTTCTACCCTCCCCCCAACTCCAAGATGGCATATATTCTGGTTGCCCTGTTCCCCAGTCTGCCCTCCCTTTTGTCACCCCACTTCCCTCCCATC